>VXBX01009735.1:318464-391671 GCA_013400415.1 Scytalopus superciliaris | reverse complement strand
CCGTGCCCGGGCCCCGGCCGGGCCCCGCAGCGGCGCCGGTGCTGCCGGCGCGGGTCGCTGCGGGGGAGCGGGGCTCCGGCCGGCCGTGTAGCGGGCACAGCTGCAGAGCTCACTTGCCTCCTCCTCCAGTCATGTGCAAACTGCCATTGGTAGCAGCCTGCTTCCATTGTTAAGGCTTGTTTTGAAGAACAGAATAAGAAATCTTCCTCTGATCCACCTGTTATTTTTATATTAGTCTAGTTTTATAGTCGGAGTGTTTCTGTGTGTGTGCTTTCTATCTTGCATACAGACTGTGTAATCTCTCAACATTGTGGTAAAAACACTAGTCTAGTGCAGGCTTAGCTTCCCACAGTGTTTACAAGTTGTGGGTTTATTTTAATGGCTTTAATGGTATTTGGAATTTCTCGAGGCTGTGGAAGAGTAGGTGTAGTACTATTTTCTAGTCAGCTTTGGTTAAATATAAAATTTCATAAAATTGTGTACACTTCTGTGCTTTTAAATTGGTGGCATGAAGTTGTCAATCTGTTCTCCACATCCTTGCTCTCTGAAGTCGTTGCTCAGTTAACGGGTCTTTCTTTTCATGACAAGTCACTCTTTTTGGTCATTCACTTTAAATTGTTGGATGGCTTGTCTGTACTTTCTATCCACGCTTGATTGTTTAATACGCAGTCAGCTTATTGAACTTGCATTTCTGTTTGTGGACTTCTTAGCGATCACTTTACGATCTGGAATCACTGTGTCTAGTTTTCACCACTGAAGGTTGTGTGTTGTATCCCTGGTGCACCGTGGAGAACTTGCTGTTTATCACCGAAGAAATACGGAGGACAGCTGTTATGAATGGTATTTAAAAATTGGGATAAGAACGTGGAGTTGTGAAATCCAGGAGTACTACAGATTAAATACATCACGAACTAGCAGGGCAGCGGATTTGGTTTTTCAAGACACGAAGGTGCTGTATGAAAATTCTGCCCTTGAATTCTCTGCGCTTTTTGGCACTGCTGTTGCGTCTATTGAGAAGAGATGTAAAGTGTTCTGGGTCTGGCTGGGACAGAGTTAATGTTCTTCACAGCAGCCCATGTAGTTCAGTGTTTTGGATTTGTGGCTAAAAGAATGTTGACAACACATCAGTGTTTTGGCTGTGGCTGAACGGTGCTTGGCTTTACCTCTTTTCCCTACTCTGCCACTCCAGTAAGTGTACTGAGAGTAGGTGAGAAGCTGGGAGGGGACATGGCTGGGACAGCTGACCCAGACTCATCAAAGGGATATTCTGTGCTGTGCCATGTCATGTCATGCCATATTCAGCCACAAAAACTGAGGTAGAGGAAGAAGTATTTTGTTTGATGGTTTTGGTTGCTTAGAGGAGACTTTCTTAGCTTCCAAGGCAGTTATTTGAAGGTAGGATGGATATCAGTCAGCCTGTAGGAGATGCTGAGTGATTTCCTTTGTTTCACATTTTTTGCTCCACTGATGAAACTATCTTGATCCACAAGTTTTCTTGACTGTGTTCTTCCTGTTTCCCTCCCATCCTGCTGATGGGGACAAGGAGTGAACAATTGGCTGTGTGGGGTGCTTGGCTGCTGGCTGGAGTCGACTTGCCACAAAAGTACAGAGAACAGATGGTCTTTAGTGAAGTTACTAAATGGGCAGTTGTTTTCTGTTGTGCTTACAAAGTGCTGATGTAGAAGTGACATGAAATCCATTAGAGAATTTGGGTTTTGCTCTTGCTTTGCTTAGTTCAGCTAGAGTGATGGTTATGGTTTTTGATAGATAACTTGTCATCAGGATCTAGTGCTTTCAGTTATTGAAACAGGAAGTTTGTAGAAGGGATGTTCTCTCGGATTGTTGGCTGTTGTGTTTGTTTTAAAGGGATGCAGTACTTTCCTTGTGTTTGTTCTGAGAGTGCTATGGTATTTATTGTGTGAGGTTAGATAATGTCAATGTTTAAGTCAGTGTAGTAAAGCATTTCTCATTCTTGGGTTTGAAAGGCAGAATAGTAAAGACACAGGGAAAATACAAAGTTCACTCTGTAAATTCAGGTGCTTTCTGAAGTTTCTCCTTGTTGGATATTTTTGGTCTTTCATTTGATGGTCTGTACATTAAGTGTGGTGCTGGACTGGTGAGTAGCATATTCTCGTTGTGAACCTTGCAGCCAGGTGGATCTCAGAAGAATGGACACATCCTGTAATCCTGAGATGGACTTAAGCATCTTTCAAGGACTCACTTGAGAGTTGTTCCCTCAATACACTGTCAGTCTGTTTCACTGCAACAGTTCAGTGTGGCACAATTGATGACCAAGTAATCTCATCGTGTTTTCATCGTTTCCAGAAGTCAACTTAAATTTTCAATTTCTTTTGCTTCTTAAATGGAAACACAAAGATGCAGTGCATAGCATCTTGGAACGTGGAAGGAGTTCTTCACATAGGTTCCTAACATGCTTGGCTTTAGTATTAGCCACTGCTATGGATGAGCTGCAGCAGTGTAGCACAGTATGTAAAGCAAAGTACAGGTATCAGCCATTAATTATGTTTCGTTTTCTTTCCACAGTTAAGTTGATTTTACAGAATTTATCAGGTCTCCAAAACAGAAACAGGTAAGCTGCCAAAAGCTTAACACTTCTCACTAGTATTGTGACAAGATCATACACAGCCTGTTTTCCTCACAGACTTGTGGCTGGGAACTAGGATATACTCTCCTGAGTGCTTGTGGCTGCTGCAGTTAATATTTTGACTACCTCAAAAAGACAACTTCTTTGAATGCTGAGAAAACACACATTACTGAACAGAACTGATCGCTGGGTAGAGCAACTTGTTAAAGCAGTAAAGGCATCACTGTTTGTGAATTACTTCATTTTCCAATGACATAGTTATTCTTTTTCCTTTCTTATCAACTAGTGTCCTGTTTGAAAGGAAACAGGATTTTTTTTTAGCTCTTTAGGACTGGGCAGAGATCTCTGGCATAGAGTAACTATGCTGTTAAAGACCTGAGGTGTTCTTTAGGCATTGTGGATGGTAAGGAGTGACTTAGGTGGATTTTGTTGCCCTTAGTATAGGGAATATTGATTAGATTTTTGCACTTGTGCCGGTGGAGTAGCTAATTGTTTTGACTAATTAACATTCAGTGAATTGTGTTTTAATCTTGTTCTTGTGAACTTGTGGGTTTTTCGATACCTTCTCTCTTGATTGAGTCAAGGACATTCACTAAAAAGGCTCTAGCTTCTTAAGTGATAAGATACTGTAATAGTTGAGTACTAAAGACGTGCTATCATGTGTACCTTTTTGTCTGCAGGTGATTTTTGCTGTGGGTTGAGCTCAGCATGGCTGTAGTCATCCGTTTACAGGGGCTTCCTGTTGTTGCGGGTCCTCCAGATATTCGTCGTTTCTTCTTGGGATTGAATATTCCTGATGGAGGTGTGCATATTATTGGAGGAGAGCTTGGGGAGGCTTTTATTATATTTGCAACAGATGAAGATGCACGGCGTGCCATGAGCTGTTCAGGAGGGTTTATCAAGGAGTCACGTGTAGAGCTCTTTCTCAGCAGCAAGGCAGAAATGCAGAATACCATAGAAATGAGCCGGAAACGATTTGACCGTGGGGGACGAGAAACTATGTCTGGCTCTAGAAGAACAGGTACTAACGGTTCTGGTGCATCAAGTATTGGAGACATGCCACATTTAGTCACAACTTCTCCAAAAGGATTAAGAAAACCTAGTTATGGGCCACCAAATCGCCTGGAGGCTGGTTTCCATACCAATGGCACAAGACATGGTGATATGGGTATGCCTAAGTCAAACTATCAGTTAAGAAAGGATTCTCACCCATTTAACCCAGATGATCGTTACTTATTTCTACGTGGTATACCTTACTCTGCAACAGAAGTTGAAGTACGTGCTTTCCTTTCTGGGATACGTGTGGATGGAGTGATTCTCATAAAGCACCGCAATGGTTTAAACAATGGTGATTGCTTGGTAAAATGTGCTACACCTGGTGATGCCTTAGAAGGACTTAAACGTCATAGACAGTACATGGGTCAGAGGTTTATAGAAATTAGTCCAACTACAGAGGAACGGTGGATTGAATGTGGCGGGAGGATAGACATGCCAGATGAAATGGATCACTTTTTGTGCGAAGACCTTTCTCCAAAAAGCTCAGGCTATATGCATTCAAGGAAGCATTCTCGTTCAAGGTCACCAAGGAGACAGAGAACGCGTTCTCGTTCATCTCCCAGCCAGGAATATTACATACACTTAAGAAATCTATCTTTTAATGTGGAGAAGAGAGATTTGAGAGATTTTTTCCCTGATCTGGATATATCCAGCAAACAGATCAAGATTCTAATGGATAAGCATCAGAAAAGGACAAGAGATGCCTTTGTGATGTTAAGGAGTGAGAGAGAATACCAGGCTGCTTTGGAATGTCATAGAAAGGTTCTTCTCAATCGTCCTGTTTACATTTTTCCAATTTCCAGAAAGTCAATGTTGAAAATAATCGATTCTTGTGAGAGGAAAAGATCACTGGACAGAGATCATCCTGGACAGGCCATATCAGAAAAAAGTTATAGGGAAGGTCATTCCAGTCCTAAGATGTGTGTTTATGTCAGGAATTTTCCGTTTGATGTGTCAAAAATTGAAGTACAAAAGTTCTTTGCAAGATTTGATATTGATGAAGATGATATTTACTTGCTCTATGATGAAAAAGGACTTGGACTGGGAGAAGCACTAGTGAAGTTTAAATCAGAAGAACAAGCCATGAAAGCAGAAAATTTAAATCGTCAAACATTTTTGGGAACAGAAGTATTAATAAGACTTATATCTGAAGAGCAGATGCAGAAGTTTGGTGTAACTGTACCATTATCTGCACCAAATGAAATGCACGGTCATTCATATCCGTATGACAGAGGTGAGCTTTCCCGTCCAGTTGGTTCACCATCTGGGCCACCACAAGGGCCACCCATGCATTCATTTGGCCCCCCTGGGAACTTTAGGCATCATTCTGAATTTAGACACCCCCCTGAGGACTTCATGTGCCCTCCTAAGGATTTTAGAGGTCCACCACCCCTCATGGATTTTGGTGGTGACAGTGAACCTTTTGGCAGAATGGAGTTTGGGAATAATAAAATGGGAAATTTTCCTGAAGGAAGATTTATGCCGGATCCCAATTTCAGTGGTGGTTCTGAACGTGTTGTTCCTATTCTATTGAAAAATTTACCTTTTAAAGCTACTCCTAATGAGATTCTGGATTTTTTCTATGGCTACAGAGTGATACCGGACTCAGTTTCTGTGCAGTACAATGAACAAGGATTGCCTTCTGGTGATGCCATTGTTGCTATGACAAACTATGAGGAAGCTATGGCTGCTATTAATGAACTGAATGATAGGCCAATTGGTCCACGGAAAGTTAAGTTGAGCTTGCTGTAAAGGAGGAAAAGATGCTCTATAGTAAAACATTCTAGGTTTGACAGTATTGACAGTTATTTTAACTTTTTTAATTACTGGAACATGCAAAGAAAGTTTTCATCAACGGTTGTAAATGATACCCAGTTCAGTTGTTTAGCTCTTGGTTGACATGTCTGTAGGACATTGAATGTCATACATCAAGGTCTAAAGGGATGGAGTTGTAATGCTTCGGGGGTTTTTTTTAGTTTGCTTTAATTCCATGTTCTATGTCTTTGCATCAAATAAAAATGTAAGTGCTGGTTGATTGACCACACAAACGGTTCAAATAGAAGATTTTCAGTGCTACCTGCGTTAGTAAATAATACTTCTTACTGAGGTTAGCTTAAAATTTTAAAGATGACTGATTTTTATATTTTGGGGTTTATTTGTTTTTGTGTAAACTCTTCAGGTTTTATTTGGTTTCATGTGTTTGCAGGCATTCCTGTTAAAAGAAGAAAAAAGAGCTCTCTGTTCACATTAGCTGGCTTTGCAATTTTTTTAAATAAAAAGGAAATTGCCATTTAAATATGTGTCTTCTATTTAAAACTTGTGTAGTTAATGATCTCAATTATTATGCTCAGCAGATGTAGGTCTTGGTGAGAATGACGCTGGCTGCTTCCTGTGGAAAGAGTGAACTGTTAGTTGGTCAACACAGTGAAGAAAAGGTAGTTTACAGAGATTTCAGAGTGTGTATTAATCAGGTTTTCTTCTTGCTCACTGTAGCATCTTGAGGCAAAATATGAATGTTGGAATTAGATCAAGAATTCTGACTTCTGTGGTCTTTATCTCCACATGCTGCATAATATGAATACTAACTTGCTAATGATGTCTGGATACAATCCAGGTCAATCTCTGATTAGTTTTAACTAACATCTGTCGCTGGTAACCAAGCTGACAACCAACTATGTTATTTTCTTATGTAATAAAATAAATGCTTATGTCAGTATTTAGAACATGTTGGTTTGATTGGTTTGGAACCACCATATTTAAATTTTAGGAAGAAATAAAAGCTACCCTCGAAAAGCTGCATCTTCAAAATTCAGGCTTAGTAGGAAACTTTGGTTGTTTGGATAAGGACTTTTGTTGACACTGCAACTGTGCAAGAGAGTATATACTAAAGAATTTTATGAATTTTAGTCCCCTCAGACTGAGACAGCAAAAGTACAATTTGGCTGTGAAAACTTAGGACCTTTGCTTAGGCAATAACAAAAAATCATAAATTCATAGAGTAGGGAGGTCTCTAGTCTAACCCTCTCCTCAAAGCAGTGTCAGCTAGAACAGGTTCCTCAAGGCCTTTAATAGCTCTACGGACGGAGCTCTCCAGGCAGCCTGTGACTGATCCCCCTCACTGGTGGCCAAACCTTAAGTGCTTTATTTATGTAAAGTCATCATCATCATGCTAAACTTGCACCTAAACTGTTAAGTACAAACAAACAAAATCAAGGGAATTTTTTGTTCTGTAATTTTTAAAAGGTTAATATAGCTTTATTTCTTCTGAATATTATTTGTTCTCTGCTTTAAGTGCCAGGAAAAAACACTTTGAATGATAATGCAAGGTCTGTATATGTAGATTCCTCTGAGCAAAGAAACATGGTTCCGATTTTAAATTCTGAATACTTAACATACAGTGTTTTGCTGTCTGGTAGGAATTACCTTCAGAATCATATGGTTTTTAATCCTCTGAATTTAAAAGGAATTAAAATCCAAAAAATCTGTGCTTTTATATCATAACTACTATAGAAGAAATCAAGGAGCCAGAAGACTTTGCAGGTAAAATGAAGACATGAGAATCCTCAAAGTAAACTTCCCTGACCTTACAGTGATGTTGAAAACTTTGTGACTATTTCTGTAAGCTAATATCCTTACTACTAGCTGTGTATGTGAATGCAACTAAGTTCTCCAGTTAGGCAACTTTGATGATTTGCTGGTTTTAAAGTTCTCCCAGCTATTAAACAACAGGACAGTTTGCACTTGGAGGCTGGAAAGACAGAGTTTAGCAGGTTTTTTTGCCAGTAAAGCATGAGAATATATTTTAGAAAAAAACATCTGTTCTCAAAAAAGTTAAGAGTAATTGCTGATAAAATACCATTAATATTTGGGATGGTGAACTTCCCCCCCCCCTTACTGATCGTATAAAAAGAATTGTAAAGGTTATAATGGCAGAGGTCATAATTGAGGCATTTCAAAATAGTTTTTTGTTTGACTATAGCTAATTTGTATTTAATTTAAAACCAGATTAGAGTTTATGACTTTAGGTTAATCTGAAATGTTTGATTGACAGGCCAAAAAAAAAAATTTATTTTTTCAAGGTCTGTAAATACAAAAGCTGTACTTCAAAGTAGGTACAGATGAACTTGGACGCATAGTGAAATTGGGAAGGGATGCCAGTGTATTAGTTAAACAGTAAAGTTAATGGGACAATTGACTTACTTTATAGCTGTTACCTGGTTAGTGTTTTGGGTCCATGTGTGTCCATCAGTCTCTCCCCTCCCTCCTCTGCCATCCCCCCTCCAAACTGGGATGTGTATATATAGGCATTACATTCTGTTTCTGCCTGAATAGGTGGTACAGGTGCATGGTGTGGTGACAGCATTTCCTTGTAATAGGGTTATATAACTTTAGATGTTTAATGGCTTGGAGGCACTGTACTTTTGGTACAAAGGACAAATCAGAAGCCACCTATAATTACGTGGCTTTAAATACTGTTCTTCCTTTTTAAGTACCATCCATATAGTAAGAGAAAAACAAATGAAATGCCACAGTTTGTGACGTTAACATAAAACAGCAAGTTTCTTAGTTATGCCTTTGAAGTTGCTACCATTTTCCAAAAATGCTGATGTAAAGGAGAAAAATCTCTGTTGTCAAAAACAGTGATCACCTACTGAAGCATCTTGACAAGGAAGCTGTAACAGGACAGTGATTAACTCGAGAAGATAACCCTTAATCCTGAAAGGAATGTGCCAGTATTTTCAACAGTAACAAAATAGTCTTGGCAAGAATGGATACAAGCCTGCATCATCTAGGTGTCAGTAGTAAAAAATACATATGAGTGAATAAAGTCTTGCAAGCACTTGTTCCATGAGAAATACCTTTGCAGAAGTATCATTAGGTAACAATTAATTCTGTAATTGCACTCTAAATTCTTCTGGCTTTAAAGCATTTTAATCAGGGCCTCTCATGTGGAGTTTCAAGGGCATGCAATTTCTGTGCAACATGCAAACTTAAGACATCATACACGCAGGACAAAGTTGCCTACCCAACACTGTTTCTCCTTTTCTGGAAGTTGTTCTGTAATTCCTGAAGTTGACTTTTTTGTGAAGTAGTGAGAAGGAATTTGAAGCTGCTGAGGAAAACAAAAACCTTTTTCTTACCCCAGCTACTAAGTGTTTAGGGGGGAATGAATCTAAACACAGCTACCTTTTTTTCAGCGGTCCTTTCTCACGGAATAGTACACAAATAATCACTATTTGCATATATGTATATTATATGAAAACTTGGTTTTGTTATGAAGTTGGCCATCTGTTTTGGAGATGGACTACTTCATTGAGCATGAAATGGTAAAGTGGTCATCACCATAATTCTGATGTTGTGATACAGATATTTATTGAAGTGCCTCAGTTGCTGAAATAGATGGGAATTAGTTACCTAGATGCTTTTAAAAGTTGCACTCATTGGTATTTATTCCTTGTCAACTGTAGTTTAATGTCAATAGTAGATAATTCTGGTGTAAAATTGTTTTCTGGGTTTAAAACGGAACCCTATATTGTGATGTTTTCACTTATATTTTAATCACATTAATTTTTGGCAAAACCTGGTTTTTTTTCACATGTTAAAACAAGTACACATTGCATACTTAGCATCAGTGGGCAAAGGCAGCATCAATACTCTAAATTCACTTCTTGGTTTATTTCCATAACTGAAAGAGTATTTGGTTCTAACTTAAATTTTTTTCCCAGTGACCAGTTTAAATTCTAGATTTATGCATGTATTTGTTCTTTAACTAAAGATGGAGATGAACAGTGTGGTAGCAGCTTTCTAGCAGACAACTGTACACTTAAAAACAGAACGTGCATAACCACCATCTCCAAACATAACAAGAAATTACATCAAATTTGTGTAGTTTCTTGTATGTTTGATGGAATCAGTAACTGAATCACGTAGTTAAAAACATTAAATTTGAACTATGTGTAGCATGTCACCTAGTACAATGAACATCAACTACATAAAATATCCACCAATGTTATTATGAAGGCACTTTTATTTAAAAGCAAAGCAGCATTGAACGTAGATACTGGGCTCAGTCCTTATTTGTGAGCGTTCATTCTGTATGTGTAAAGGAATCAAAAGTCATCTTAGCCTGAGGAAAGCCTGAGGAAAATGAAAACGAGAAAACAATACACCTCATCCTGCCTTCTGCCATCCAAGGTGGGTAACAGTGGAATCTTAACAGGTTGTTGCTGCAAACGGTTTCTTGATTACTACAGTTAATTTAGGATGTATAAACCCAGTTATGACAGGTACAGCTAGAGGACTTACTAAATTGAAGAGGTGTTTAGCTAGAGAATAAGGTAATATATTGGCAAAGTAACAAACAAACCCTTATGTTTGTAACTGCTTGTCAGCTTAGTGCAGTTTTTGGACACTTCATCATGTTAAGTTTAAGCAAATGTGACTGCAATACAACACTTATGCAAATATAATACAGGATTCTATTTAAATATTTCATTTTCTAGCTACTGAAATTGTCCATTTTCAGCAGATTTTGTTTCATTCTTTGAAACTGGTCATTTGTTGTCTGGCACTCTAGAATTAGTGCTGATCCTTGTTCCTGTTAGAATTTTAAATATACAGCCTCAGTGAAATTTTTTTTCAACACACAAAAGCCTTTCAGGTAAAGGGATTTTTTCCCCTGTAACAAAAAAACCCTCTTAGAATAGCTTTGTTATCTCACTTCCTTAGTAGCATCAAATTCCTCCTCCTCATCTTCCTCTTCCTCCTCCTCCTCATCATCCTCCTCCTCTTCTTCATCTTTTCTTAGCATACTGCGGGAAATCTGTTAAAACAAAAATCCAACAGAAGTAAATCCAGTGTTTTTTCTCTTCAAAGAAAAAAAATCTTCTGTTAAATATTTACAGTCTAAATATTTATAGGCTTTTTATTTGGAGGTGTACATAAGTTGTTTGTCCCTTAACCCTTCATAGCATGCCAAATGAAAGATATATGGCACAGAATGAAAACACTGTAATGAGTTTTTAAAAGCTAAAAATATCCCCATAGTCATGACAACTATTACAGGATAGGGAAAGCTGTACTCTGATCCAATTACTGCTAAAAATCAACAAGATGCCAATCGGTTTGTTCCTGGGTTGGCCGTTGAGACACAGCAGGCTGAAGATGAGTATTAGGGCCTAATCTTGTCTTGAAGACATCAGACCTCTTCAGTTAAAAGTTCAAAAGTGTGCTGCTCTAGGCTTTTTTTTTTTTGAGAATGAATTAGACAAACTTTACTAAAACAGTCTTCATTTGCAGATGAACTTCTCTCCCTGCCCATCAGTGCTTGCCCTTCAGAATGACACTGTAGTCTCCTTTTTTTAGGTTCATCAAACAAAGTGCCAGCTGCTAAGCTTTCATCTCATCTGACAGATTCTGCAATCTGTACTTTTTTCTAATGAGGGTTCAATCTAATTCCTATTGAAGATAGATTCTTCACAGACAATGCAACATTTACAATTTAAAGTAGGATATATGGGGTTCTTTTTCTTTCCTCATGAGAAGGAGAACATTAAAGACAGTTATCCAAGTCATCTGGAATGCCTCTGAAAAATGATTTCAGGTTCAGCAGTTCTCTAAGAGCATCTGCAGCTCTAATTTTGGTTATATTTTCTGTGTTTTCTCACATACAGTGATAAAACTTCTGTATTAAAGACAAAACTTGCCTTTTTTTTTTAAACAGCCCCTATTTGAAAAGTCCTTAAAGGCTCATTATTAAATTGACTTCTGAGATGTTATAATTCATGCAGCTGATGCCTAAAAATCCTGCAGAAGACTTTCAAGACGGCATCAGTGGAGATAAAGTAATTCCTTTATTAGAAGCTTCTAGGTGCACACTAAAAGCATGCTCTTTATCTATCTCAACTGATACCATTTTGAAAGTCTTTTGCAGGAATTTAGGCATCACAGCCATGTATGTAATGCAAGTTTTTGTGTGTGTATAAAGCAAACTGTAATCATTGAACTAATGAAAGCAGAAAAATCATTAGTCTTGTTGATGCTCACAAAGTACATAATTTAGCTTGAAGCAAATGCTCGCTTACAAATTCCTGAACATAACAGAAAATGGAGTTAATAATTGGATGAAGCTGGGTTAAACTGAGTCAAAATGACTAAACCGGCAATCTGTCATTCTGTGAAAGAAAAAAATGACAATGGCACTAATTTGTAATTGGAGATTAAGGAATGCTGCAGATTGACCTTGTTAAGGTAGTGTCATTTCAATGGGGTAGACTAATTTTCCAGGTTTTTCTAGTTAAGAGCCTCTGAAATTCTTAAGCAGAACTTGCATCATATTTCTGAAGAAAAACTTCCCGTTTCCTGAAATAAAAGGTGTTGGTTTTGGCTTTATGGCCTTTTTGTGCTCACTACTCAAATACCTCTGACCATGCTGTAATTAACTAAACAGTACATTAAATATTATCACTGGTGGTGGTAAGATGGCTACCCTAAGAACCAAACTCATCAGCGTAAGGAAAGTGAGAAATGAAATTAGGCAGTTTAAATCTACATTATTGTGCCACAGAGCTGTAACATACCAGTACTTAAAATTTTTTTATTATTTCATGCTGAAAATAGATTAATAATAGTTAAAAAACAAAGGAATCTGATAATTTGTTCCTCATAAATAATCTGATGTGAAAATTAATTCTATTTGCGTGTAGGTGTGATGACAGTTCTTGCTTGAGCTGTTCAGCTCCCTGTTTCACTGTAGGTGTTACTACAGAAAGCACAGCAATCCTCTCCTCATGTCTTGGGTGACGGGCAGTTAGAGCATTCAGATGCAGACATTTTCAATAACTGTTAAAATGATACTTTGCTGTCCTAGAGGGTCAGTGCAAAACAGCTTGTTATATTAAGTGCATGCAGATAAAACTTCTGTAGTTAAGTTTGATTTAAAGTATCTAGAAAAGGTAATGTTCTTCTGCTGGAGTTCTAAAATACAGCATATACCAACCTGAATCAGTAAAACGAAATGCTGAGGATATATTGCCAAGCAAAGTGCAAAATGAAGCAGGTAGCTCTTTGTGAAAAAATGAATCAAACTCAAGGAGTACTTTTAGATTTTTAACATACAAATAATACAGAAAGTTAGTCCACAGAACCAGAAATAAATGCAAGGATGGTATGTATTAAATCCTTTGAAAGACCTATGTTACTGGCACAGTTTATCCCCTCTGATATGCAGTGACTTCCCACACCATCCCCCACCTACAGGTTAGTGTTTGCATGTGTGTGTGTCTGTCCTCCCACGGCCTTAGGCCAAGTGATTCTGTGAATTGCTTACCACATAGTTTATACTGCTTTACACTGGAAAGTGCCAAGTGCTGCCTTACGGTTAGTAAGGGAATACTCTGTAGCAGGAAACTAGATTTGTGAAAAATCTGGCAGAAAAGAGAAAACAAGTAATCTGAAAGTTTTTCTGAATACAGCTTTTTCTCATGAGATGTTTGGTGGGTTCCAGAAATTAGAGTCCTTAATGAAATTCAACAATAATTTGCTGAATCAGGCAGCATGGGGAGCGTGTGGAACAGTCTTCCTTGCCCCTTCTTCACTGCCCTGGAACTGATGCTTAAGATTTTAATATATTTGTAGATTTTAATATAGCTGTATAGTTTCTCACACTTGAGGTAGCTGCTAACAGTTTCTAAACCTCTTTCTCACAGTCTGTGCCACATTCCTGAAACGGTCTTTTCAAGGAAAAATATTGTAGCAAGGACATCTAGTTTGGGACACATGCATCTGGACCAGAATAATAAAATACATTATAGTGAAAACAAGATAGAAGGCCCAGAACCCTTGGAGGGCTGAGGGTGGTACCAAGGGCAAAATGGTTTTCGGGTTGGATGTACCCATTAGATACAATAATTAAGTAGTGTATAAATTTGTAAGAACCCTATACTGGGTGTGCACCTGAAAGCTTTCATTAGAGAACTGCCTTCTACTTTATACTAATATTGTCTTGTAAGCTTTTTTCTTTTTTCCTCAATTTTAGGCAACATAGTGACTGCATTAATAGGGTGTTCCACTGCTTTTTTCTGATATACGATCCTCTGCAGATACACTGCATAGCCAAGTAAGGCGACATTATTTTGAAATATATTGCAGTTTCTCTCTAGGTCTAGATGACTTCCTGTTCTTTTCAGATATTCCAGTGAGATGTTATGAGAACATTAACACTGAAGTTATAACCAAAAGAGAGGTCTAGGAGAAAAGAAAGCTAAACTTGCAAGTTAGACAAAATGGAGTTCCACTCTGTCTCTGGGAGAAATCACAGTCTATATAAATACACTCAGTTTTCTGTTGCTTTGGGTTTTTTGTCTCTCACATTTTCTGAAGTAGCTTGAATGTGAAATTTGCTTGTGTCATACAAGGGGATTGGCAGGTTACCCAGAGTCAAGGTTGCACTTGATGCACTGAATCATTGGGTTCTTTTATCTTTTCAGATGACACAATTCATACTTTCAATAGAATAGCGCAACTGCAATAATTGATCCTCTCTGTGTTGAGAAGGTGTAAAGTGGGTAGGAAGTCAAGAAAACTTTTCCTTATTAAAATATAAATGCATAATTCTATTCAAAGAAGAAAAGTAAAATATGTACATTTTTCAATTTGGCTATCTTTTTCTTAACTGAAACACTGGTAAGAATCATCATAGTTACAGGATTATGGCTGCAATAAAATAAAAATAATTTAGCCATTTTGCAATGTCTGCAAGTTTATTGCTGCAAACAGGTGCCAAAGATTGCAAGGTAGCTGATCCAAAACCAGTGGCACTGTTTCTATCTGTTTCACTTATTTTTATCATCCTCCTTTTCCTCACCTGCTCTGAATTTTCAGAGTATAAAAGGAAAGGTCTGTTGGTCATGGGTTTGGTCTGCTGCTGCAAGATATCACTAGTCTGAGTTAGGATCTAGTAGAGAATTCACACTCTAAAATCTGGATACTGAGACTAAGAATATGCAAGTGTTATTTAAAGAATGTCACTTCTCTTTCAAATAAGCTCCTAGATCTTTCCTCTGCAAGATGCCACAGTTTGTTGATGGAAGAAATAGTATTGCTGGAAATGGCATTTTTCAAAAATAAGCAACACAGGCTTTAAAAGCTGATTTTTTTTCCTCAACTGAAAGCTGTATTAAGAGCTTAATATGGTATTTATGCCCTTGGAATTTTCTTTACCTTCTCAACTGTCCTGAACTGAGTAGAGACAGTGGATCCATGTACGTTAACTAAAATACTGTCTTAAGCAGAGCTTCAGTGCAGTGATTTAACATGTCATTTTTCTTTCTTACCTGTACTGTCCTCAATGAAGATTTTGAGGAGGCAGTTCTTTGCAGGGGGGACTTGGAATTTGCACGAACTATGTCTAAGCGAGACTGATAGTCTGGTGGATAAAGTGAGCTCCTAAAAACCTGTTGAAATGCAGAAAGCTGTGACTTGTGTGCCATGATACAGCTTACAAGCTAAGAAACTAGCAAAATGCAGCATTAGACACTGAAACCTGATCTAGAGATATGCATCAACTGTAGTCTGGATTGATCACTTTTAGCCCAAACAACATCCTCAATCAACTTGAGACACATTAACATACTTATGTGGTCAAAGTAAACATTCTTCAGAGATCTGAGGGCATTTTCATGTGGAAAACTGCAATGGTCTCTCACCAAGATACATAGCTGACTAGTAGAGGTATGAGCCCCAGCAACTGTGTTCAGGTTCTCCATTTCTTGGGAAGATGAACTCTTAGCCCTTCACAAGCAAATCCCTGCTGTCAGTCACAGCCACATCAGAAAAAAATTACTTGAAATTTTCAGGAAATGTACAGCTCAAGAAAAATTTGGGAAACCTCTCAGAATACAGGAGAGACTGTAACATCATTGAATTTGCAAGTTATTTCCAATAACCAATATAGCCCAAGTGTGAAAACTGTTTTTACATACAAAGTAAATGGAAAAGCAAATCTTAATCACTCTTACCTCCAAATCTTCATTTTCATCAATATTTTGGATATTTTGGTAGGCAGCAGTATATATCTCTAAAGCTTTCCCATGGAACAACATTTCAATAGTTATAAATTCAGAAAATATGTTCTAAAAGCAAATGAAAACAAAGGTTTACTTAATGTAGTAATCTACATTTCCACTTCAAAAAATTACTGAGTCCTGCACTTGGTATTTATATGATACAAATAAGTGCATGATACTTAGTACTTTTAAGCAGTTAGACCTGAATTTTAGAAATTAAATATAAATGCTGGCTGGGCTATCACTTATGCAGTTGTTATTACTTCCTAATAAATTCTAAGTAAATGCTTGAAAAAGGAAGAGGAGACTCATTAGGAAAAACATGTCATGCTGAAAAGTCACTTGATAATATTTGTTCACAAGGTGTAGTCAGCGGATTTTTGCTTTATTGAACACAATCTTTTATAACAGATTGGGGACAAGTTATCTGTAAATTCTATACCTATTTATAATTTGCATACAATTATATATTGTACATAATAACGTATTTTTATATATTGAAAAAACTCACAATCATGACATCTTTAGAACTCCCAATCTTTTTCATATTATTCCAGTATCAAGTGCTGGTTGGTTTGGTTGGGTTTTTCAACCATCTTTCATTCTTTCCTCTTTAGTCTGTCTTCTCCCCACCCCTCCAAAAAATAATCACTAAAGCTGTTTTATAATTAAATGAGATCACGTAATGCAGGTGTTTTTCAGTCACTATAGTCTATGGGACTTACAC
The DNA here is from genome assembly GCA_013400415.1 of Scytalopus superciliaris. Lineage (NCBI taxonomy): Eukaryota > Metazoa > Chordata > Aves > Passeriformes > Rhinocryptidae > Scytalopus > Scytalopus superciliaris. The sequence continues at coordinate 375,218 of VXBX01009735.1, read as the reverse complement.
CACTTAAAGTTTGAAATTAAGAGAGAAATGAAAGCTTTGACTGCTTGCAGTCGTGGAACATTTTGTGCTTTCTGCATCACTAGAACTGCTAACTACAGTAGCGTACACATATTTCAGCATGGATAGCTATATTATTTACTTATCACTATTTCTGTTAATTTTTTATTAATCCCCATCTCTAATTCCACTAACAAATGCAGCTACTAGTGAAGTACAGCACAGCAACTCTTGGAAAGTGCAGACAATAAACAACTGGATACAGGAAAATTCTGAATTCCACAAACTGTAAGAATAATGAACTGATTTTTTAATTTGAAATTTCCCAGTATTAGGATTGTGGACATGTTCCTGTGTAACCTGCTCTGGGCGACCCTATTTTGGCAGGGGGGTTGGACTAGATGATCTGCAGAGGTCCCTTCCAACACTAACAATTCTGTGATTATGAAATATTCATGAATACCACAAGAACTGCATTTCAGTGAATATTAAATGTTGCTAATCTCGCCCAGGACCTAACTATAGTAATTTTATTATGCAGGATGAAATGTGATGTCACATACAGAAATGTTGAGCACACATACTTTGATGTCCTTTATCTTCTGTTTCTCAAAATTGTCAATGGTTTCCTCTAACTGCCGAGTAGTTCGAGTAGCATCCAGTGTCGCTCTCTGCAGTTCACTTTCAGCCTGGTGAAGTAACACAAAGGTGAAATTAGCTTGTATTTGATACAAAGCTATTTGCTCTAATTGCCATGAAAACAGTGAAGTTTGAGTTTTCAAAACACTACATATCTGTGCTACAGTATTTGTAAATTTGTAGCTTAAGAAACATATAAAGATGTCTCCTACAATGTTGCGACTGATGTGAAACATGAAAAGGGCCCAGGTGCAGCCAGTCAGGGAGGTCCCTCTGCCCTGATCCATTTTCAGTAATCGTCACTTGATAATTTTACTGAGCCAGCCCTGACACCCCATTGACTGGGTTCAGGAAATTTTTTAAAAATTGAAAGACACCACAGGTCCAGTTCCCATTATCTAGTTTTTCGTGTTACATATATGGAAACCTAAGGCATGAGGTATGCCTTGTTCACTTCTTTGATTACAATCTGGTAACCTTGTGTTACAGGATTTTAGATTGAAACAATCTCTTTTCAAAACCAAAGTCACAGACACAATTGTGCCATTACTGGGTAAAGAGTAACAATCTTTAGTAGTACATAAGGTCAAATGTTCATCTCTCTTTCTTGATTTTGCCCCAAACACAGAGAGAAACAGAGTAAGAAAAGACATTTTGTATATTCGCAATTAATTGAATCAGTCGCTCCCTGTAAGTGAAGGCAGCATAAGCATAAGCTGCATAAGCGGCTATTACACATACAAATACAGTATGTTATTCCTATGATAATCAAATACATGTTCTTGACACATCTTAAATAGATGGACCAGATTTTGTATGCAGATGTTTTAGGAAAGGAATTCTCTCTGCTGTAGAGTGAAACGTCTGAAGTCACAGAGTCTCCATAATTTGCACAACAGCAGTTTGGTATTTTCTCTTCTAAACACTCACCTGTGACTGAAAATAATAGTGAAGGAAAAAAATGGCAATGTAATGATCAGTATTCATTAAAGTATGCATTTTCACTTCTACTTTGAACACACTGTGAACTATTTATCTTAGTTTTTTCAAAACTTCTGTATACTTAGTGCTACTGTTATGTTGTTTGAAGCTTCCTGGCTCTAAGACATTACAGTTTGTTACACTTTTGCTAGAATTCAAGTATCCAGACCAAAACATTTCAGGACAGCTGCTTGTCTTGAATTGAGGATCTGGTTATTTGTTTTTTAAAAAATAAGACACCTAGGTAGCCTATTTCAGGGGAAAAAAATCAATTTTTTTATTTAAAAAATGGTATATTTTTTAAAAATGTGATAATGACTTCTTTTCAAACCTGTACTCCCCCTCATTTTGTAAGATTGGAGTGTTTGCTATCTGTGGCCAAAGTTATTTGCTGCTGCAACATCACAGTTGCTTGACAACAAGAGAAGCACTGCAGGAGTCCAACTGCTGTGCTCTCAGACCTGAAAGCAGACCTGCATACATCTTTCAAAAGCAAATAAACATATTCCTGCTCCTAATACCTTTTTATGCGTTTTGTGTCAGTCACTTTAAAATGCAAATATGCGGTGTTTGGTGCCTTTGGCCATATGCAAAACCAGACTGTACTGAGATTTTATACATCTTCAGGCGAAGCCTTAACTACAGCAAATACAGGTATTACAAGAATCTAAGCCACAGAAGTGTATTTGTGAGAAGCTTAGCAAAGAGACAAGAAGAAATGAACTAGGTGCCAGTGACATGCCCATGAAATGGGAATTAGCTCAAGAGGGAGAAAAATGGGATCAGTCTTCTTTTGGGGGAGAAGAGCTTATTGTTACAGTTTACTCCCTTAATTCTAACAGAAGAGAACTGTGCATCACAGCTCCAGTTCTAACTCAAGCACTGACATGCTGTCTTTATTACACAAGGCATTCTCATTAGTCATCACTTGATCCAACTGATCTGATCAATATTAAATGTGAATTCTTTGGCAGAGAAAAAAATGTAATTATCCTGTGTGGCATTTGCCCATCAGAATAATTTTTGCATTTGACAGTCCCATGGCCCAGTCACTAGAAAGATCCTAATTTCTGAAATAAAGTTGATAAAATCCAACTAAGAGGACTGCTTAGCTCCTGAGTCCAGCACTAGAGCGTAATAAAAGATAAACAGCATACCATCATGAACTTAAATACTTTATCATAATACGTAGGCATCAAGGGACTGATGTAGGATTGCCCTGATCCTCCTTATTTTGGCATTTCCTAGATTCTGATTACTTCAGAATTTGAAACTTCAATGACATTTTTAATGAAAATTCTGTGGGGGCTTAATTTTTCCCTCTGTGACACAGAGTAGTATACTGGGGAAGGTGACTGGTCTTTGGAAAGGAAAAGTAGTCTAGTTGAGTATTCTACTAACAGAATAACAACTTTTCCTTGCACACTTCATCATGCAGCTGGAGGGAACTCATACCCCATCAAGGTACAAAGAAGCATAACAACTACCAAAATGACAGGAAGAAAAACAATAAAACAATAAATCCACAAAAATAAAAAAGAAATTGTCTGATTACACTTATTTTCAAAAACTTCCAAATTCCTAGATGCAAACTATGCCTACCTTTCTGGCATGAACATATCAAATAATTCATAGTTTCTGTTCAATTCCAGGAAGTGATAAAGCAGCTATTATAAGCTGTAATTCATTATAAAGTTTAAGAAAACTCATAATAAAGTTTAAGAAAAGATTCGACATTGGAAACAAGCTCCTCTAAGGAGCTTTATTGTTACTACTACTTTCTTGCTACTTTGTAAACACAAAAGTTTAATTCCTGAGACATTTTTAAAATATTTCTCATAGTGACTAGAAATACAGGATACAATAATGTGAAGATCTGATGGATTCCGCTGACGTGTCTTTTCCAGTTGAGATAATTGCTTGGCTTCTCGGTTCTTTGCTGTTAAAGTTGCTTTAAGATCATCCTGGAAATAAAAATGTTTTAGACATGCTTGAAATAGATCTAGGTTAATACAAAATGTACTTTTCTTCATACATGCATTGTCTAGAAAACATGGACAAAACTGCTTTAAACAAAACCAGATTTTACAGATCTTATCCTGTTAATTGATCCTCTGAAAGAGAAGTCAATGGGGACCAAGAGAGTTTAGCACTTTGCACAGCTCCCTATAGCACATGCTGTAATTTAAAGTGTGGGGAAGAAAAGAAAAATACATTCACAGCTTTTCACTGCAGGTATGGCAGGTGATCAAAAGCTGAGATCCCCAAGCAGGAAGAAGGCTTAGCATTCCTTAGCAACACAATAAAGGTGGTATTTAGAAATGAAAATTGGCATCAAATAAATCAGCAAGAAAAAACCCAAAGCATACAGCAGTCAGTACCAATCAGAAGTTATGAAGAAAACATGGCTGCTGTCCCCTGTCCAGAGAAGGGCAACAGAGCTGGTGAAGGGTCTGGAGCACAAGTCCTACCTATGAGGAGCAGCTGAGGGAGCTGGGGTTGTTTAGGCTGAAGGAGGCTCAGGGGGAACCTTATCACTCTCTACAACTACCTGAACGGAGCGTGTAGCCAGGTGGGGGTCAATCTCTTCTCCCAGGCACCAACTGACAGGATGAGAGGACACAGTCTTAAGCTGCACCAGGGAAGTTTAGTTTAAATATTAGAAAAATTTTTTTCACTGAAGGGGTGATCAGGCATTGGAATAGGTTCCCCAGGGAAGTGGTGGAATCACCATTCCTGGAAGTGTTCAAAAAGGGTGTGGATATAGCACTTGAGGAGGTTGTTCAGTGGTGAACATGGTGGTGCTAGTGGTTGGATGATGTTAGAGGTCTTTTTCAACCTTAATGATGCTATAATTCCATGCTACACAGATTTTAAGGTACAATAGAAAATCTATGGCTGAAGGGTTAAACTGCGTATTTATATATATATATATATGCAGTTACTAAGGTGTTTCAAACCATTTGAAACAAAATACATCCTAATAACCATGTAGTTGCAGAAGATGAAACTTACTGATCTAGAAAAGGCAGCAACTTGATAAATATTTTTGCTCCTCATTTCCAAAGGAGAACTAGGATGGACTTCTAGGAAGACCTGTGACAATTTAAGCATGTTCACCTACCAGTCTTGAATTTTTGTTCATGCTTTAAAACTGTGTTTTGAAAAGTATCTTGTATTCATGGATTCTAAGATTACCAGTCAGATATTTATTACTCCACTGATGCTGGTATGGTAAATGACATGAATTTTGACAGCTCCAGTTTAAAGAAGTAGTTTGTAACAAGCAGAAATACAGCCCAAAGTATAACAAAATCTGAGCCAGGAGCTGGGCATGCACTTCCATCTATCTTTTTCTCTAAAAGTAACAGTTTCCATTTATCTACTACTCCAGAATGGAGGGAATTAGAGGTTTTATAAACTATTGTGTTGAAAAGTTGCCTGCACTCCTTTCTTGGATTTCAAAATTTTAATATGCTTGTATGTCTCCTTTACCCAGAAGGATATACATGAAAGGGTGTGTCTTTCAGCAAGTTTTCTGACCTGTGACCAGATGACTGGTCAGTGGCAAGCACAAGCATGCCAAGTTTCACAATGCTGTGTTCCTTCAAGAATGAGTCTGTACATGAGGTCACAGTCAAAACACACATTTTCCTCCCTGTTTCTCTCTTTACTGTCTGTCTGTATGTTCTTGTGTATGACTGTCATTTTGCTTCCCCTTTAGGGGGACAAAGCTGGTTTCTGATAATAAATACTACTGCCATCTTTAGCCCATCAAAACTAATTTTACTGCTGTTCTTTCAGAAGGGAATTTACACCATCTTTAAGGTCATCCGAAACACTGCTGGAAAGGGCTTTTTCTTTTATCAAAAACATAGAGCTGCAAGAAAAGCAGTAACAGATTTTTTTTCTTATTGTTTTGAGTTTTAAATTTTAGAGGTAGAGAAAGAGAAGAATGTTTTTGAAACAGAACAAAGCAGATTTGTATCTAATGGTCACTGCTGCATGTTTAGTTTTTTTTAATGACTGAGCCCTGTTAACAGCAATGACTTCTAAGCCCATTTAAAACAGGCAATCAGATTCAATGCTGTGGCTGAAAGGGTTCTGACTTTCATGCAAAGTGTACTCGAGGATGCAAAGTTCTAGAGTTACTGTTATAAAATTCAGTATTTTCTTTCTACCATGTCGTGACTTTGGAAATATTTACAGGGACTGAACTGTCCCTTCCTCTCACTGTTTTTTTCAGCATCAGCCACCATGAAATGTATTTCTCTACCAGCCAATGCCTGACAAAGAATTAGTGCTCCTGTTGCTATAGTGGTGAAGCTGTACACAAATTTTGGTGTACAAATGTAAGATACAGTTACATACATATTTTGTCTAGGATGTTGAAAAACTAAAAAGGGTACAGAAAAAAAACCTATAAAAAGTATTAAAAAGCTGGAGGAAATGTGATTATGATGAAAGAATCGAGGTGTACATTATTGCCCAACTGAAAAAAAAGAACTGGTTTTACTAGCATCTAAATGCCTTCATTCAGAAGAAAAAGAGCATTACAGAGCTTTTTCATCTCAGTGGAACATATAAAAAGAACCAAAGATTAGGAAAAGTCTCATTTAAAACAAAACACCACAAACATCAACTCACCACTAACTACCACAAACAGTCCTACATTCCCCTCCAGTGTCTTCGGATCAAGCTTTGACATGTTTTTGAAAACTATGCTTTAATTACACTAAAGGATAAATGGAATAGGAAATAAGATAAAGAACAAGTACAGAGAACAGAAAATTATTCATAGTCCCTCTGGCTTTTAACTATGAATTCAAGTCACACATAAGAGTTCTGATCACCCATCTAATTTCAGGTGATACAGAAGTACAGCTACAGTCTGTCCACCAGACAATGAGCTGGCAGAGCCTCATCACTGCACTGTTACCTGCTTCAGTCACTGAAGTTATTAAAGCAAACCAATCCTTTCTTCTGCACGTAGATCACCTTGGTTTTATGATGTCCTGTTTTATATGAAGAAAAGGAGCCAGGAACAGAGTTGCCAAAAAGCACAAAAGTGAAGATTGATACACAGAACAATGAAACAGAAAGAAATCCTAAAATCCTACATTTAAGCTGCATTACAGAACAAGAATACTGTATTAGCTTCCATTGAAGCTGACATTGTAAACCAGAACAAATGAATTAAAATTAGAAATTCAATTTTACTGCATTAGCAATTAAAGGACAACACTGCTCTGAGTTATCTGGGCCTCTTTAAAGCATTTGGTAGCACAGGGCACTGATGTCTTACAACACAGAAACAGCAACAGTTCTTTTCAGATAAAGTACAGAAATAGCCTTGTGTACATCCTGGAACAGTTCCAGTAAGTAGCAGTGAGAAACATCCCCTTTGTAGAAAGTGCTATAATGACATGTTTTAACAGGCTTTACTTAGCTAATGTAGTTAGAGATAAAGCAGTCCAACACCTAATACCTTGTGCTAGATTTTCTAGTGACAAACTTCCTTTTTCACTGAAGATACCTGAGTGTTTAGAGATGATAACTGAAGACCAGACAGCTGAAATTTTAACCAAGGGTTAGGGTTAACGCGCAATGGGAAAAGAATAACCATTTAACACCCTATTTCTTCTTAGTTCAAAGGTATGTTGATAAAATAGTTAATCCCACCTACAGTTTAAGAATGCTCCTCACTGTAGCTAAAATAAACATTATGCAATGCTTTCTGGCATTCTAAAAGGCAAAGACAACAGAAAATGCCATTCCCAGCTGCAAGGGATGACTTGGCTTCAGTTGGTTCTGTCCTCAGCAATACTGGCTAGCAGTGGCAATGCACCTCAAGGCAGTCCCTTCAATGCTTTGCAAGCCCCAGGCACTGATCTTTGTCTCCTCCACAACCATACTGCCACACACACATGAAGCTTGTCTTCCACTCTCAACGTTTATGTCCTATGGGATACTCAGTCAGTTCTTGATCTCACAAACTGGGTTTCAGAATGACTATTAAGATATCACATTTGAGGCTCTGTAGTCTAACACTCTCCAATGGACTACCACATGTAATCCCATTCAATGCAGAATGCATTTCCTTCACAATCATTTCTCCAATCACCAAGTGAGGTAGCTGTGCAGTAAGTTCCAAACACTGTACTTGGTTCTTCACCATATGGAAAAGATACAGAATAAAAACACTTGAAAAATGCTAGTTTGAGATGCAATGCCACAACACAGTCATATTAATTGGAAGATTTTGGTATGTAAAATACCACCAAAGAACAATAATTTAATATTTTGATTTATATAGGCTATGATACAGATAAATACATCAATTACAGATTTGAGTTTACAGGATTAAGGTATTCTCTCTGTAATATAAAAATACTACAAAGAGCCACTTTCATCCTATAAACTAGTATCTTCTTGTTAAAAGTTACTTGCTCAAGCTTATCCCTCCAGGAGAAAAGAAACTTACAGATATTTTAAGGAAATATTTCAAACCCCTATAAACACTGTTTCTGAAATATAGCGTATCAAGAGACCTCATATTTTGGTGTATCTTCAGGTCATCATGACAATTTAACAGGACAGAGAGGGATTAAGGCCACTACCTATCTATCAGTTTCAAACGTGTCCTCTAAATTATGAACTTGAGAAGAATGAAATTCTGAGTTAGAAAAGCTGTTAAAGGCAGTATACTGATGACTAAGAGCCAAAAGCATTACATGTAACTCACCTTTTGGAAATCTGAATAATAGTGGTAATCATAATCATCAACATAACGATAATAATAATCAATAATACATTATATTATTTATAAATAAAAATGGTCTGAATTTATACTATCCAGGAAGTTTCACACTATCCTCAATGCCTTTATTTAGCATTTGCTTGTGCTCAAAGAGTCTGAATATCTGTGTCTTCACATCAAAGCTTTTTCCTCAACATATATATAGCTTCAATGTAGATGTATTACTACAAAATTAAGTTAGATTGACTACTGCAATAGGAAAAAACAGAACCATTCTCCCCATAAAGCAGAAGTTTTCAACTGAGTGCCCAGAACACTGAAATGTACCTTGTGAGAAGAGATGTTTAACCTACCCTTTTAAGTTTCACTATGGTCCCATAACATTTCAGAGGTTCAACAACCTTGGCTTCAAGCCTGTCGACCTACAGAAGAAATCACAAGGCTGCTAAAATTATCCATATCTATGGTGTGCAGAAACAGGAAACAATTATTTTAATAGTGACTCATCTTATTAGGAATTAGTCCATATATGCTGAAAAAATGGGGGGAGAGTTTTAAAATAATTGTAAAAACTATAGTCAAGTACATTAGCCAATAAACAATTTGTATTTTGAGATCAAACTGATTTCTAGTGGAATTCCTTTTTTGTTAATTAGAAATACATCAGGATAAATGAAGCATGGAGATTCTAACAACTGAGCACTAAATACATCAAACACTGCATCTCGGAGATCTGTAACTTTCTCTCTAAAGATCAGTGTATTTGCTCAACACTTACTGATAGATTATGAACTAACATCTTTGCTATCAAATATATTACACAAAATGCAACACTTCTTAGAAATAACGGCAAGAGCATCACTGGTACTGAATGCACGAAAAATACCAATAGCAGAGTGTGTAAAATGGATGAATCCTCTCATGAGTGCATCTGAATTTTTGTTTCAGTTCTCCTACTTAGAAAAACAGCTACATATGGTCAGACAGGCAATAGGATAAAACCTCCTTGTCAAACCTGACAACACTGTCCGAGTGGCCCCAGCATAAACTGCCAATGCCTTATGGACCAGTGAGGCATCTGGCCTATTGCTGAGCCAGATTAGGATAAGGTGCATACCTCTACCAGGAAGGTACAGTTCCTTCTAAACTGCTAGTCACGAGTCAGCTAAAAATTATGCCAGCTGAGCAAAGATTTCTCCTTCATACACTCTACCACTGCACTGTCAAACTATTTCACTTGAACTGCCAATAAAATAGAAAGGAATAGGGCAGAAAGGCTCCAAACAAAGCACATGCTATAGACACACCAAATAATCTACCCATCCTGCTTACTTACCCTTTCACATGTTATGGATGTACCTCACACGCTCGGTATTTACTTATCTAGCACTGCAGCTGAAGACATGAAATTGATAACACTTGTAAGCTAATTTTCTCAATATATAGGAAAACTGTTAAGTAACCTGATACCCAAAAGAAGCAAAGTTGAGAGTATATATTTGGCTTTCATGAGCAAAGGAGAATTTGTTTTTCAAACTCTCCACTTCTCTTCACATATTAACTACTTTAAACAGGTTTTCTTCTTCTGCTTTGTTAATATGGAGAGATGACTTGCAATGCTCTCTGAAAAAAGAGGTCCCATCTGAAAACACAAAGAATTCAACTACTTCTGTCTCTTTTTTGAATTATAGTGGATCTTAGCTGTTCAAATCTATAAGAATTTTCTATGCTTGAATTACAGTGGGTCACCTGCTCAAAATTACAAATGGCAATTATCTATGCTCCACTGAAAGTATAGATACATACTCCAAAATCTAGTTCGAGCACATGTGAATGGACTTATTTTTTCTTAAATCTCAGTATTTGGAATTGGAATTCTGCATCATAAGTTACAGTGTGACTGACCCTGCACATAGATTTGTAAATGGCATAAACACCTTTCTATACACTCTCACTCATCTAGCAGAAATGTGACTATATAGGCACATATGGTTCAAATCAAGTTTGTACTTTTGGTGTTGAACTACAAACTTAAGAAATCTACAGTGGTCCCTGACAGGACCTCAGCGGGGCTATCTGTGCACAGCGAAGGATTCCAGTTAGTGTTGTCTTCCATACTATTTCTGATAAGACTCAACAAAAGGAAAATGTCTGATTTTACTTCAGCTGCTGCCAGACAACTCAAGTCACACAACTAAAAAGAATACTTTATTAACCATAAATCGTAATCCAAAGTCTAAGACCAATAAAAACTTTCTCTGTCTCAAATACTTCCAGGGTTCATAGGGATAGTTTTGCTGACTTCAACAGGACTAATTGTAGGCAGTTTTCATTAGTTTTTAGGGTAAATGATGCATGCTTTGGCAGTCTACCCTGCTCAGACACTAATATATTTAGAAATGTTTTCTCTTATGTTTCTCTTGTGATTGCAGAGTATGTATTTCCCCTTTTAGTCATAGATAAGTAACTGAAAAGTTCAGATGGCAAACGCAACATGTACAGCTTTAATTTTGTACCTCTGCCTGGCGATAATCCTGAAGTCTGGAAAATTCATCTGCAAAGTTTTTCAGTCCAACTTTCAAGTTTGGTGTCTCTGTGGCTGCATATGCATGTATTTCATTTACCAGAAGATCTGCTTTGTCTCGTAGTCTGGCAGTTTTACGCACATATCCAGCAAATATTTGGCACAATTCACCAAAATGTTTTTCCACATTTGAAACAGCATCTTGTATTTGTCTAGTCTGATTGTCCCTGGATACCAAAGAAAAGTAAGTGAAAAATAAGAAGGGCAAAATGTTTGCAACACATACAGAAGAAAAACTGTATAACTATACTATGCATAATTTATACACAATTTGGACAATGCAAAACAGAAATTTATTCTTAAAAGGAGAATGTTTTAACAGGCTGATGTGATATGTTCTTATTTATGAATGAATAACAACCAACCAACCCCAAAAAAGCAAGATTTACACTTAAGAGATCCAGTAGAGGAAAACCCAAATTACAAAAACCTGCTGCGAAGTTTTCCTCTTGTGTTTAAGCAAAAGCTCACAATTAGTATTAATTCTTAACACAGTGATAACACTTGCAGTCTCAAACAAGACTTCCCCAAGACCACTGCTTCCTGCACCAATCTGCAAGTCAATGGCTGAAGAAAAGGCAGCAGAGGGCAAATCTGTAAGGGTATTAAACATTCTTTAAACCATGAACAGGTACCAATCTGCTCCTGGTCAGCACTACAGAGGATAAATATTGCTGAGAATTAAACAAGAAAAGTGAATGGACACAAGTACAGAGATGAACAGTAAAACCACTGAACGGACATCCATCACACTAATAAAGTATTTTCTTCTAAATTGCATAAATCTAATTAATTTATTTGATCCAAGTGCCTGTATGTTTCATTATTAATGATCTAGATAGGTCATTCCAATAATTCATGTATTTCACTTTGTATTTTGCTTTCATATTCCTATATAATTTGATGGTCATGTGAATTCATGCCAGTTGTTGCTGATTGACTGAATCAGCTTCATGACAATTTAGCCAACAGTATCTTCCACATACTGGGACCTAACAAGTCTCCATGGTCTAACATGAGGTTATTCATGTGAAGTGCTGGAATTCTCAGCAAGAGAATTCACTCGTAGCACTATCTTGGTGAAGGGCAGAAACAAAAACGTCCTTCATATCCTTAAGCTATCCCAATATTGCTGACCAATATTTAAATAGACTTCATATCACGACACGTGAAGATCAGAAAAACTGGAAGAAATGTATTACTTTCAGATGGAACAACAATGTAGTCAATTCAAGTTAGAAACACCTTTACTTCAGGAAAAGTATTTCAGGCCAAAGTTCTGCTCTGGGCAAAAACCCAGTTGCATTGCTTCATGGCAAGCAGTCAAGACTGTTCAAGGATTTCATTAAAGGAAAAAAAACAATCCAACTAAATTATACAGTACTCCAGGACATGCTGCAGCACGGAACCATTTGAATAGAGGTTTAACCCGGCGAGCGGGAAAGGAAGAACTTCCTTTAGTACTAATAAAGTTGGTTTTAAAAATTAATACTATCTGGTAAGATCTTCAGTAAGAAATACATCTTCTCTATTTTCTTGGAAGGTCTTCATGTCAGAAAGCTCCCCTCCCGGGGAGAAGCCTTAAGCACGTTTCCTCGCCCTCTTTACAATTCAGATCTCACAGTACTCCCATGCAACTCGTGTTTAACTTAAGACACACGAAACACTTCATTTCCCTACATGGGAATCTAAAAGTTTTTATCTCCCCCCCGCTCCCCCCAGTTATTCACGACCGCTTACAGCTGGCCACAAAACTACCCGCGACAGGCCAAGGAAACATCGGCACATCTTCACTTCATCCCTGCGTGGCACACTAAGCCNACACCGCGGGGTGGACTGCGGCGGCTCCGCCCAGGGAGGCTCCGGGAGGGAAGGCCGGGAAACACGGGGAAGGCAGGGAAGGAACAGGGGGATGGCAGGGAAACACGGGCGGGCGTGGTGGGAGAGACCTCTGAGATCCTCGGGTCCAGCCTGTGACCGAGCGCCGTCATGTCAGCCAGGCCGCGGCACCAAGTGCCATGTCCAGCCCTGCGACTCCACCGCTTCCCTGGGCAGCCCATTCCAAAGTCTAATCATCCTTTCAGTGAGGAAATTCTTCCTAATGTCCAACCTGAACCTCCCCTGGCACAGCCTGTGTCCGCTCGTCCTGTCACTGGTTGCCGGAGCAGAAAGCCAGAAGGCTCGAGCCTGTCTCACTCAGAAAAAGAATAAAAAGAAATCCAGCCTTGGCAAGTGACCGGGGGCAGTCGCCTACAGGTCTCCCCCCAGAGGGAGAGCTGCCAAGGTTGGGCAGCCTTGGGAAAAATCCCATGGAGCACTAGGGAAGGTCTTTAAAAAAAAACAGAAAAAAAAAAAGCAAAATTCATAACCTTCAAAAACCCCAGTGCCCCCTCAGTGTAGAGGTAATGTATTGGGAATGTGACTTCGGGACTGTCTGGGCGTGATGCCGTGTCCCTGCTGGTGCTGTGTGAGACTAATGCAGAAACAGCTCTAAACGGGGAAGGAGGGGACTGTGCTGTGTCCAACACAAACTCACCCGAAACTGCACCGATCCGTGAGAAATAAGGACCTGGACAACTGTTAGCATGGAGGTACACAGCAACAACTTCGTGCAGATAACAAAGTGAAACTTTAATTCACGACTGAATACAATGGCCAAAGCTAATGAACAACGTGGGCTATGATGAGGCATCCAACAGGTTACAGGTTCCGTGTACCTGTCAGGATTGTCCTACTGCACAAAGTGTGCACACACACACACACACACACACACACACACACACACAAGCACGGGAGGCCTCTCACTCAAGGGGTGCCCAGAAGATCCAAGCGTTAAAGGATCATTCAGGCATATCTAGTAGGGAAATAGTCACTCACCTGGGAGAGAGGGTAAGGGCACTCAGCCCTGGGAAGTGTTCTTGGGTGTCTGGCATCCCAGCCCCAAGAGGAGGGCTTCCTCTCACAGACCTGCTGTTCCGAGGAGAATCACACCCAGGTGGTGTCTGGTGGGGCCCCCACGGGTAACTGGGTCAGGTTGGGGCTCCTGCTCATACCTGGTCATGGGCCAGAAACATTACTGGGCCAAGGCCCCCCACTGGCTGAGGACCCTGTTGGTTTACCAAGCAGTTCTCATTCCCACCATGGAAGGGTCTGTGAAAATAAGGGCATAAAATGGTGCTCATCTCCATGTGTCAGCTGTGGGGAAGGTGCTACTACCATACATGTGTGAGAAAATCTTATAGGCTTGCCCGAGCATGTGAATAAAAACTGATTTAGTTAAGATTTGGATTTTAACTTTTTATCATATTTTTCTATTGAAAGTAGATTATTTAGATCACTTAAACAGCAGCTTTAACTTCCATAAAGCAAACGATTCTTCAAATAATAATGACCTGTGGTGGTTTGCCCACCTTAAGCTAAAACAGAATGTTGCCATTTTTTCTTAGGGCAAGCTTGGGGAAATCAGTGTTAAAACTCACCCCAAAGGTATGCAGCCTTTATGGACTTGGCAGACTAATACATCTAATTCCAAAATGTCATTAAGAGAATGCAAGGGTGAGAGATCAAGCCACTTGAAGGTCTTAATTTCTCTCAACTGCAGGCTTGAAATGAGAGGCTACAATGTTTATTGTGAAATCAACCATCTATTAATAATGTAATAAATCAGTTAAATGACCTAGCAAATAATGACATCTCTATTATTAATGTGCAATCCTGTAATTCCCCACACTGTAGCAAGATCCAAGTTTATCACTCATAGGTCTTACTCGTTACACACAACTACTACTGAATTACAACTCTATCACCTGTCTCACTTCCGTGTCACACTGCTTGTTAACAGGGTGCAATCTGTCTCTGGATGGACTTTTTGCAGGAGATTTTTTTCCCTCCAAAAATTCTCCTTCAGTTATGTAGTCCCTACTGTCTGCATAATGTTTACCCTTCACACTTTCTGAGACACACCATTCAATTTTAGTGTTTTCTTTACTTAGTTCCCCTTCAGTCTAAGCACTTTATCCTGTATGCAAACAGTTGACATACCAGAACAAGCCTTATGCTGTTAAGTGTTTTTTTACCCCACTGTTTTTGTACTTACATAGCATCCTGCTCTTAAGTGCTTAATTACAAATCATTGCCTTTACCATGCTCTTTGGGCAGTCTCTTGGTCTCCTGAGGTGGCCTTGTCTCTTCACAGTGCCCTGTACTCCAGCAGGACCTCTCACTCGCAAACTGTAAGAGCACTGAAAGTTGAAAATATCTACTCTGCTACTTACAGCATGTTTAGACTTGGTAACCCAGCAAAACAAGTTCCAGAATACCCAGAAATTTTTAATAAATAGCAGAATGGTGTTGTATGAGGTGCTATATAAACTTTGTAAGAAGTACAATGTTATTTGCTTCAAATTATGGGCCAATGAGAAACAGAGATTGGCCCTTAAGGAGATGCTGAAAGACTGAAAATCTGGAAAAGTTACTTGTGATTGAAATAAAATGTGTAGTTGTTATTGGAATTAGACACAAAAGAGGAGTGACAGCTCATCTTCAGTTATTGCAAACTAAATCTGCTTCAGTTCTGAAGTATAGGATGTGGCACAGACATTAAAAAAGTTATTTTATATATGCTGATTTCATACATGGTTTGATTTCATAGTTCTTAATGTGATACTGTGGACAGTCTTGGAATATATGGTCCACCAGCTCTAGCTGCACATAGAAAGTTGAAAATAATGTAATGAGGGCCTGTTGAAATTTTGAGTCATCAGAGAGTGTACAAGAGCACAAGCTGCATAAATCATGGAGTCGAAAAATATTTTTGTGCTATGATTTAGAAATAATTATGGAGAATTTTGTTGAAAGTAATGCCAAATTTCCTTCTCATTCCCTCTAAGTAAGTTTCTAGAACAATGTACTAAAGGTGATGAGCTCTTACAACAAATTATGAAGATAAGAAAGCTCTGAAATATCCAATTGACAGCGTTTTCCAATATCCATTCAGAGGATAAACAACAGAGTCCTCCTGACTTAAGTGAACTCCAGTAAATTATTTGTACTGTTTATTGAACAACCATATATAACTCCAGCAGTTTTCAGCAGCGGGGGAGAATTGCCTGTCTTTACTGAGTATAAAAAACAGGGTATGCATGAGTGTGGAAACTTCAAGAACACTAACTGGGATAGAATTTCTTCTGTAATATTTAGGGACTGCCTTAGCCATCAGTAAGGTAAAGCCATTTTTCTGGTTGGAATTTCACATTTCATCGATGAGTGTGTCCTAGACATATGTAATTTATCAACAGAATATTCAGTCAACATTTGTTTGAGTTAACTGATGATCCATACAGATCCAGAGGTTCATCTGTGCACTGCAGTTTATGTGATGAAGACTCTGTATGTAGTTGATGAGCTGCCTATATATTCATGTGACTACTTCTTTTCTCCTAGTGTGTTCTGTAACTTTTTTCAACCTTTAAACTTTTTTAATAACTTTCCATTTTTATGTCCACCTATGCTATCAAATCTTATAGGTATCAAAAGGCAATCACTAGACTTCAAATGTCAAACAACATTGATTTTGGCATAGAAGTTTATCTCATAATGGATTGGGGATTGTTCTTTAAGATTTAATAATTTCAAGTGTTTTCTTATTCTGAAACCATTTCCCTCTTCCAGTTATTTCACTTTTTCAGGTCTGCAGTTCCGTTACTTAAAGTAGGAACTAGACCACCTCTGATTCCTAGCTTTGTGTTTTCTCATGAACAAGAGGCAGCTTGTGGGAACCATCCTGCCCTGATGCACAAGTCTTCAACAAATTTCAGCTACCTTAATTAAAAATCAATTAGTTTATTAGAGAAAAAAAAAGACAACATAATTAGAAAAACCGTAAAACGCTGTTTCCTCAGGCTAATACCCGCAAAACGGTATAACCTTCTGTCATCCATTTTGTCAGTATTGATGGGAGCATAGAAACCTCTTGATGATTTATGCATTTGCCTGTTGTGTTCTTAGTTCTGCAAAAGAGCTTTAACCACTGTTACAGGCAGGATGCTGGGCTAGAGGGGTCTTTGATCTTGTTCAGTACACGCACTCATGCTTTTACAGTGTTACATTTTTTATAAATTAAGACGAGTTCTTTTGTTTGGTCCCTCACTTACCTCAGTGTAAGTATTTCTGCTCCTGTACTTTTATTTATGCAAACTGAGTTTAAAGGTGAAATGCAAAATATTTCTGAAACATTCTGCTATTCAAGTTCAGCCTTACTTACTGCCACTTTTTTCTACTATGTAAAGTTTCAGACTTGTTGCTCCCTCTCACTTATGTGAAAGAACCCTATGTCCTTGACTGGTTTCCCTAGCCTGACTAATCCATGTTGTTTCTGGTTTTTCACTGAGATTTACTCCTCAAACACAGATAGATGAAAATGTTCTGTGTTGACATTGTTTTATGATGTTTGGTACTCTATGTAAGGTAATCATATTTGTTGTGATGCAGACCATCATCTCAGTTATGTGTAGTGAGTACTGAATCACTTGGCAGGGAAGGTGTTGGAGAACATCTGTTTCTTGGATCTGCAGTATAGATAGTTTTGAATGTTCTAATTCATTGGTGTCAACAAATGGTGCTCCAGTTTTTGTTGGTAGCAACTGTATAAATCCTAGATTATGCTGTCAGAGTGCTTTATTGAGGCCCGCTCAAGGTTCCTGAGCTGTGTAGGCACATTGTGAACATTGCTAAAGACAAAGTGGCCTGTGCCAATCTGTTGCTGGAAAGACAGGGCAGAGGCAAATCTTGGAAGGAGACTATTACTACATCACTCCATGGGTATCTCTAGTAAAAAGCAAAGGATTTATTTGAACTTAGTGTATAGTTGGTGAGGAAAAGAAGTTTTGGAGCGTGGGTCTGCTACTCATTCTGCAGCATGGTCCCTCATTCGTTCAGTGGCAGTAGCTCTGTCACAGATTGCTCAGCTTTCAGGGCTCTGATTGATGAAGGTAGGCAGTGGAGCCAGGCTGTTTTGCCATTCCCCTCAGGCTAGTGCCAGAAGCAATCTAATCTGCCTTTTGTTTTCAGATAACTGTGATAATAAACACATTAATTAAGTAGACACTTGTATTATTAACATAGTACATAATTTTAATTAGTAAATAGTTATTTTCCAGACATACTTTGTTATTGAAATGAGTATGAGTCAACAAGAATGAACAAGTCAGAATTTTTATTTTTCAATTTCATATTTATTAAAATACAAAACTGGTGGCAAGTCACTTTGCTGCTCAAGAAGTAGAGCAGAGAGTACAGAGTTATTTTTTTGCCCTATTCAGTAGGTAGGGAATTTCTCCTAGAACTGAAATGGGTGAGGTTGGAAGAGTCATGAGAGGGATGGAGGTCATGTGTTTGGCCCCTCAGTTCAGGAAAGATATTGAGGTGCTGGAGCGGGTCCAGAGAAGAGCAACAAGGTTGGTGAAGGGACTCGAGCACAAGTCCTATGAAGAGAGGCTGAGGGAGCTGGGGTTGTTTAGCCTGGAGAAGAGGAGGCTTAGAGGTGACCTAATCACTCTCTATAACTACCTGAAGGGAAGTTATAACCAGGTAGGGGTTGGTCTCTTCTCCCAGGCAGTCAGCAATAGGACAAGAGGGCACAGGCTTAAGCTCTGCCAGGGGAAATTTAAGTTAGATATTTAGAAAAAAATTCTTTACAGAGAGAGTAATCAGGCATTGGAATGGCCTGCCCAGAGAGGTGGTGGATTCACCATCCCTCGAGGTTTTTAAACAGAGATTGGATGTGGCACTTAGTGCCATGATCTAGTAAAGGACTGAATTTGGACCAAGGGTTGGACTTGATGACCTCCAAGGTCTTTTCCAACCCGATCGATTCTATGATTCTATGACCAGGTATCTGCAACACATATCAGGTGCAACACCTTTGAAGGAAGTTTCTTAATGTCTCCTATGCCAGATTTATACTGGTAGTTGTGGCAGAATTCCTGAAGGATGTCTACTGCTCTGCAGGAATGAGATTGTACACAGGGTGTGTTTCTAAATGGCTTCTTACATAAGCAACTGCTTCCCAGAGGTCCCAACAACAAGTGGCAGGGGTTGTCTTATGCCCTTACTGTAACTGCTCTCTCAGTAGTGGTAGTAGAGCAGGCTGCCTGCCTCTGTGCTGTGTGCCTCAATGTCTCCTGTGGGTCTCTTGTGGCGCCACTGTGGCTGAAATAATGCAAAGGCATGAAATAGCCCTCCTGAGTGCTCTTATAGCATGGAACTGAGGCTATATATGTCCTGGGATGTGGTTTATGAGGTATTTGAGAGGCAAAACTTGCTGCAATAATGTTGAAGGATGGTAGAGAAAGGAGGGAGTCAATCACAGAATGAGCATGGCAAACCTGGTGCAATTTTAGCCAGCCGACATTTGTGATCATTCCCTGGAGTATGTTGTTTCCAGCACTGTGCCTGTACTTTGTCTGAGAGAGAACAATTTGGAACTGCCAAATAGGGTAGTGATAAAACAATTAAGCAATACTTGGGTTTGTCTCACAGCCCTAGAACATTTAGTAGTGTAAATATACCCAAAAAATCAGGTATACACAGAGGGTCTCTTCCAGGTGCACCTCCTGCTGGTTTGCTCTAAACCTGAAGTGCAGATCTGGTCTTTTGA
Organism: Scytalopus superciliaris; assembly: GCA_013400415.1. Lineage (NCBI taxonomy): Eukaryota > Metazoa > Chordata > Aves > Passeriformes > Rhinocryptidae > Scytalopus > Scytalopus superciliaris. The sequence continues at coordinate 355,601 of VXBX01009735.1, read as the reverse complement.
GCAACCTTGCATTTTCTCTCAGAAGATTATAATATTTTATAAGGCTTTGAAAGGAAGTTGGTATTGGTTTCATTTGTCTGTGACAGTTCCTGTCATTAGGAGTAGGATTCAAATTTTATTCTTAACGAATTCTTTTCTTCTCTTCACAATAGTGATATTGCATTCTCAACAAATGGCTGTACCAGGAATATGGAATATTTTTTGCAGCTCAAGTGGCAGCCTGGAGTGAGGTCATGCTGAAGATACTGGTATGTGATAGTAGCTACCACTTGGTGGCATCCGTGCCATGCTTTATTTAGCTGAAAACTCCATAGCCAGCAAGCTGAGAAAACTTAGGGAATACCTGGCTTGACATTCATTCTTTAAGGGTATTTAAAATAGTTAATCTTGAATTGGTCTGGATTGGTGTGCTCAGGTCTTGACATGTGCATGACCCACTTTGCTGCTTGTAGTTTAGCATAAGAGTATGTACCTTTCCTGACCTTGCAGTTGACTCCAGTAATCAGAGTAAAGTGATTAAACTCTCTCTTGCTTGGAAGACTATTCGATTTTTATGCACAAAAAACCTGTTTAAGCTCTTGGGCCCTTGGTCTTGACCTTGCCACTTATCTGAGTTTAAAACAAGGTTTGATTTTAGATAAGTCAATTAAAAATAAAAATAGCATAGATCTGGTTAGGGGGAGGGTATATTTGAAAGGACTGCTTGGATCTTTGATTTGCACTTTTCAAAGACTCATTCTGGAAAACGTGATACATTTTCCTTTACTAATTAAGGTTTATTAGGAGATGTAAATAGCTACAGATTTACTCTACCTAACTTTTGACATTTAAATGAGACATCAGAAACATATTTCACCAATCAAAATCTTAATTTGGAGGTCTCTAGCTGTCTCTGAAACAACGTATAGCACAACAATTAAGTTTGATTCTTATGAGTACCTAACTTAGATTTGAAGTTGTAAGCCTGTCTTGCTTGTATTTGTTATCAAAGTACTGAGAAAAGAAGCCAATGCTGGATTAATGGTTGGACTCAATGATCTGAAAGATGTTTTTCAATGTAAACTATGACTCTCAGACAAATTTTTTTAAAAATGGCTAATAAATATAAATACATTGGATTTTTGGTAGCTTAGTGCAGATATCCTCAAGTGGGCATTTTTTTGATAGAATCAGTCTGATCTAAGGAAAATCAAGAACTTTTCAGCTGTTCAAGATGATCTGCAAGTCTTTCATCATTTCAAGAGACATAATATAGCAATGAGCATGAAACAAGCATGAATGGGATCTAAATAAATGGCATTTGGCAATTTTTTGACTGGTACTAGAACAATATTTCTACTTTTGAATACTTCACCCATAAAATCCACTTGTGATGGTAATGAAATAAAACCCCGCCAAATTTAAGAAAACTGTATACTTGTAATCTAATTGCCTTGTGCAATGGTGATTGAATGGTAGCTGACATTTGAGTGTTATTCATTGCTTTCACACTTAGATTCTTTAACTTCTTGGAGCTGAGGTTGGAAGTTTTGAGGGTTGTCTTATTTTTTTTCTTCTTAAATTTGAAAGAAGTATTACTCCTAGGTCATTGGAGCTGGTGGAAGCCAGGTACTTCCCAGCATTTCTGAGACTTTTTTTCCCATATGAATAAAACCAAAATAAAATGGAACAAAAATGTCTAAACACTTGATAAACAAATAGTTAATGAATGAGATTGCTACTACTTTTGGAGGCAATAAAAGATTTAACTATCAAAACATTACACATAATTGAAACTTCCTGACTTATTCTGTGGGTTTTTTTTTTCATCATAACCCGATGAATCTCCCATTGCTTTCAGTGCCCTGCATCAGTGTGGTGAGGGTTGGGCTTTAAAAGAAGGCAAGATTCTATTCTGCTAATTTGCAGTTTTAATAAGCAGGATAAAGAAATAATCCGAGTTAATTTCTTCTCAAAAGTTAACTGTTTGATAATCCCAAGAGCAATAAATGACACTATTCCACATTTCAAACAGAATAATCAATCATGTTATCAAATGACTGTGAACTCAGAGAACACCTCAAAATTCTTGGTACCTTGTAGTTCTTCACATCTCTCTACTCCTTCAACATTGCTCTGCATTGCTGTTATGTACATATTTAAAATTACACTAAGAAGGCCTGTATTGAAGAAAACTGAGTATGAATCAGAAGAGCCCTGGCAGCCAGGAGGGCCAGCCGTGTCCTGGGGGGCATCAGGCACAGCATTGCCAGCCAGGCGAGGGGAGATTGTCCTGCTCTGCTCTGCACTGGGGCGGCCTCACCTTGGATATTGTGGGCAGTTTGGGGCACTACAATATAAGAAAGTTATTAAGCCATTAGAGAGTGTCCAAAGATGGTGAAGGGCCTTTAGGGGAAGCTGTATGAGGAGTGGCTGAGGTTACTTGGTCTGTTCAACCTGGAGAAGAGGAGACTGAGGGGAGACCTCACTGCAGTTACAACTTCCTTATGAGGGGAAGAGGAGGGGCAGACACTGATCTCTTCTCTGTGGTGACAGTGACAGGACCCAAGGGAAGAGCCTGAAGTTGTGTCAGGGGACGTTTAGTTTGTATATTAGGAAAAGGTTCTTCACCTAGTGGATGGTTGGATGCTGGAGGAGGCTCCCCAGGGCTGTGGTCACAGCACCGAGCCTGATAGTTCAAGAGGTGTTTGGATGATACTCTCAGGTACATGGTGTGACTCTTGGGGATGGTTCTGTGCAGGGCCAGGAGCTGGACTCGATGATCCTTTTGGGTCCCTTCCAACTCAGCAGATTCTGTGATTCTCTGTGATTCTGTAAAGTATATGCGTCAGTCTGCTTCTAGAGGGCAGCAAATGACTGTGTTTTACTCACAAGAGAAACTACAAAATTCACATATAGTTCTGCCAGCAAACCATGGGCACAATCCAGTATCTTGTAGTTAATAGCAAACTTCCCATTTTCTTTGAAGGGCTCAGGATCAGGCCCCTGTTGATTTCCTTGCTTTCTTCCCACCCCCACTTTCTAAGTGGATAAATAGTGTACATAAAATTCATTGGACTCCTGATATCTGTCTTTTTTTTTTTAAGCAGAGTGAACTATAGATGCAAATGTTATGTTTTTTATTAACATTCTAAGGCTAAAATTCATTTGACATAAAAAGTACATGATGGAAGTGTAATAGTATTTATCAAAATATGAGCTCGTTGGGTTTTTTAATCTGTTTTGCTTTGTGGTATTTAAAAGAATGCAAATGGGTTTTTTTCCTCTGTCTGCACTTGGTAGAGAATAGTGGGGTTTCCCTTCTTTTGGAAAAAAAATCCTGCTGATAAACTCACAGGGGTTGCTTAATGCAATCTAAAGAAAGAAAAATTGTAAGTAAAAGTTTTATTTTAAAAGTAATTAACTTTTATTTACATGTGGGTTTTTCTATTGTTGTCTTTATCATAGCCCTGGTATATTCATATATAAGCTTATACCACTAGTGTAATCTAAATGGTGATTAATTGCCTAAACATCTCATAATTACAATATTTTTTTTGGTCAGTGATCTATCTCTGTAGAAGCTGTTCTAACTTTATAAACCCTGTGATCCCTTTCTCTTCCTTTTCTTCCAGAAAAAAAACCCCAGACATTTCTTTTGAAAATTTCATTAGTTGAATTTGTGCAGACCTAGAGGAAAGGGGACTGGCCAGATAGCAACTTCTTCAGAGCGTGTTTTGACTCTTTATCTCTTTGGCCCTTTGCTTCAAAAGAGCTTAAGTTTCATGCTCCACGTACCTAGGGAACAATCTGGCTGCAGATACAAGCTGATGAAATTGTAGAGCTTCTCAAATGTATGATTTATTCCTCATGGCTACCTGTGAATGTAGAAGATTGAAAACAGCCACTGTTCAGTACATTCTGCTAATGCATTGTGGGCTGGGAACAGTTTGTATATCCTCTGACCTAGAGGGCATTTTTACCAAGTATCAGAAATAGCCATATGACAGAGGCAGGCTCTGGTGTCGTAATTTCAGTGCTGTGCAGTTCAAGAAATAGGATTGTTCCAATACAGATTGAAAAGCTCTTTTTTAAATGAGAAACATCCCAGAGCATCAGATCGAATGCCTCTGGTTGAAGGAGACCCACCACAGATCATGTTTGCAGCACCCTTGCCAGTGGTGACCTTTCCTGGGGGAGTTGGTTCCTTTGAAGGTGCTTGGAGTCCAGAGCTGCTGGGGGGAGTATGCTGTAAACTGCGTCTCTTCTGGAGTCTAATGAAGCCTGCAACTATGGTTTTTGTCTCAGAAAGCCCTTACTTCTTTCAATAGCAAACAATTCTGGTGACAAATCAGATCTCATTTCAGCCACATTTTAAAATGTTGTACTGGAACTACCTTTTCCAGGTCCACATTAGTTTTTACTCTGTTTCCAGTTCTGGTCCTGGGTATCTGTTTCTGAAACCGTTTACAGTTCTTATTCAATTTTCTAATAGAAAAGTCTAAAGAGTATCTCGCACCAGAGTTTCAATTTTTCTTTTCAATGGTTATGAATAAAACATAATGTAAAGGGAAAAAAAGCTTTTGTTGTCTACTTCTGAAGGGTACAAAGGAAACATAGAATATTCTGTGTGACTTAGTGCCTGAAAAAATCACAGCAAGGCTTCTAGAAAAGTCAAGAGGTGAAATACTTTAGCTAGATATGATATCTTTGAGATGCCTCAAACAGGGCACTGTAGAATTTTGCACCCACAAAAAGAGAGGTGTTGTTCTCCAAGGTTTAGGTTCAGTTTTTGTCAGTCTAGAAATGATGATGTTTGCAGTGGCATAGATGTTTCTTGGAATAATTATTCAGTAGTCATTTATTTCTGAAATATTTGCATGGATACTGGCCCACAGCATGCTGTAGTTTAGGCTACTAAGTGTATTAGTTCTTGGCTGCTGACTTTTCTCCAGCATATGGTACTTTATTGTGTTGGCCACAGAAATGTTCTATAGTCTTGCAGTAGCTTTGAGTGTGGTTCTGTGGCTTTCAACTTTAATTATGCTTAATAACATAATACATACACAGCAAACAACACTTCCTATACTTAAAGTGTGGTTCTACTCTGAAATGTGATGATTTTAAGATAATTCAACGAATAAGTTCCTTGTGCTAGTCAAATGGTAACTGACTAGTTATAACAATAAATTTCCCTATTTGCCTTTTCCTTAACAGGGCAGAACCAGCAGAGTCAATGCCTGTGCTGAACTCTTCTTTTCAATCTCCCTGCAGAAATGCATCTGGTGTGTTCAAGGGTGAGTATACTGTCCTGTGGCAGCTCTGTGAAATCTTCCCTTATTAGAAAGCTGCCTTTTAGGATGTCTGCCTCCACCCAGCTGAGTTCTTAAATGCCGTTCTTATTGGCTAAGCTATCAGTAAAGTTTTGACCAGATCTAAGTAAACAACTCAATCTTTTATTCACATTTCAGGAATGACATCAGAATGAATCAATAAAGAGAATTTAAAAATCTGGGTATTGCTTTCACTTTTTTCTTTCTCATGCTATAGAGAGACAATTATACCAAGATAGGGTTTTTGTTTTGCTTTCTTTCATTTTGTTTACAGAATTTTGTTGTTAGCCCTTTTAAACTAGCCGTGTTTTCATTTTTGTACAGAAGACAAGCCAGCTTGACAAGCACAAGCTCAAACACAAAGCGAACAGGAATAACCAAGGAAAGTTCGAGACTAGATTTAGAGCTGTCAATACCTTCCTAGTATATAGCTTACCTTGTATCAGGGCATAAGTATTGTGTGGGCACAAGAGACAGCTGTGTTGTGTGCTGCCTTTGGAGCTGGAGGAGCAGCAAAGGATGCAGAGGCTCGCACTGGCTCTGAGAGCCATCCAGGCAGAGTGTGTGCTGGCTCTGGTGGCTGATGGATGTGAGCTGGTGTCTCTGCACAGCAGTGTGTTATGCACAGGGCAGCTCACCTGGAGGTCCCTGCAACAGGCTCATTTCTTTAGACAGGAGATAGCTTCAATTTCCTATAGAGAAATGATTATGATCAGTTCCTAGTTTATTGCACAAAATTGAAAACAAGCAGGAAGTCAGTCTTTCTGCTTTAATAAAACTGGCCATCTTTACAAGCCAATAAAAAAAAACCAAAACAGCCTCAGATTGACAGGAGTGAAGTAAGTGAAATTAGCCTTTGTTGCTGCTTTGAATTTCATCCAATATCTCACTTAGAGCACATGTGGAGGCAGTCTTGCTGTACTGTAACACGAACTGTGATAAACTCATCCCACTTTTCTGTGATGTATAAACTATCCATGTGTACATGGTGGAGTTTCATGCATACACACATATATATCAAAATAAAAATAACCTTCCAACTTAAGCAAATACTAATTAAAAACAGATTTTTTTTTCCTTAACTACATAGCAAATAACTTTTTTTAAAATGTCCTGCAAGTTTTCATTTCAAATTCTCCTAGAGATACTGATACTGGATGATGAATTCATGCCACACTATCTTTCTCTACAGCTTTCTCACTCAGTCTCTGATTTGTTATACGAATAAGGTAAAAGCTGACTCAGTCAAACAAACCTTTGAAAGGCAGCACTAAGCAGTGGAACTGTTGCTTAAACCTTATTTTCAGTGATCAAGACAGCCCAAAGAAACTAAATCTTTTGACAGAAACTAAACTCAAAGCTAAGAAGAAAATGTCATCCCTAAACATAATTTCCAAAAAGATTTTCTTTGTGTCTCTAGCTAAGGCTGCAATAAAGTTCACACAGGAAAAGATGCATGGTTGTTTGCTTTTGCCTTTTAAAAGATTGCATTAATCCTGGCCTCTCTGCCTTTTAAAACTTTGACTGGACACTGATGCTCAAGAATACCCCTGGAAAAGGTAGGGAGTAGTGCTTTGCGAGTAGGGACCTTCCCTGCAGAGTTCAGCCAGTGCTTGCCACAAGGCTTGGAAACTTAGTGACAAGGGTTGTTTCAGCTGGGCCTGGCCTTCTCCGGGTCATGCCCTTCCCTTAGGGTTTGTCATCCTGCCTGCAGAGCTGCCAGCTAGAGAGCACCTGGGCATGTGATACAGAATGCTCAATGCTTAATGCTTTCTAGGCAGAAAGGAGAAATGAGCTGCTTGGTTCACTGAAGACAGTGAAGGAACGTGTCATTTCAGGCTTGCTGTAGCTTATGCAGAAGTTTCCCAGTTAATCATAGTGGATTGCCAGATACAAGACAAAAGCAGGTCTTAAAAGTTTGAGCATGGCTTCAGATAAAGCACACAGAACTTCTTCTTAAAGGCAATAAAAATAAAAATCCTTAAGAGTCAACAGAGAATGCACAATAGTACTTATAGTCACCTACAGAGGTTGTGTGATGATGATGATGATGATGATGATGATAACAAAGTAGTGTTTTCCAAGACTCTCTTTGCTAAAACGATAGATCCCGGTACAGCAGACACTCCATATGTTAACAACATATTATATCCTTTTTTCAGTTGAGAAAATGAAGACTTTTGAAATATGAATATTTTTTTATTTTGGAGTCAAGTAATGGAAACATTAAAATGTTTCCTGTAATTGTTTTTGGCTACACAGTTTAAAGCAGAATCATCCACCATATGCATGATCATTTGAAGACATTAGTAATACCCCATTATTAGTGTCTCCAACTCTAAGAGATATACTCCAACTTTGAACTTTGATAATGCATCATCATGATAGTGTATCATTTGTAATAGATAATGCTGAAGTAAAGCATATACAAATTAATGGAAAATCAAAAAGTTATTTGTTTTCAACTAATTGTTTAGGTAATGTACTACATAATACATGAACTAACAGTCTAATACATGAAATAGCTATATTATTATTTGTTCTTGAGGTTGTGTAATTTAAGGTTTTGTATATTGCACTGCATCTGTCAAAGAGCTTAAAAATTACAAGGGAGATTTGATGTTGTCAGCCTTGAAGATGAGAAGATAATGAAGCATGTCCCCACAAGGTGGTTAGTTCTATATTGTGCAGTTGAGAGAAACTTAAAATGTTCTTCATCTCATATAAATTGCTGTTAGGTATGAACTACACAACTGCAATTTTATATTCTTCCAGGGAAATGAAAATAAGGGAAACACAGAAATATTTCCAGTGACAGTTTGCTACTTATATGTATTTCAAAACACACTAAAAGATTTCTATGGATACACTTTTAAAATTAAAATAACTTGATTTTGTGTGTGCTGAAGCTTAAGACATAATTTGTTAATTGAATGGTGAATTATCACAAAAAGCTTGTGACAATTTTTGGCCACTGGCATTCATATATAAAGCATGCTTCATGGAAAAACAGAAGAAAAATGGAAAATGATGGTGAAAAAAACGTTGGTATTTTAGTAAATTATAAATGGAAAACATCTAGTGGGTTCTGAGATATGTACTAGAATGTTTGTCTTGTTCTGGGAGTCAGAAAGTCCCTTCTTATCTCTACTGTGGCAGCAGGAGGATACATTCCTAGTGCAAACATACTTGGACAGTTTGCAGAAATCTGCTAAAGACTGATTGTGCTAAAGCTGTGCTTCAATTAATTTAATTTTGGTTGTATATGTAAGGGCTTCAAAGAATTGATTAGAAAACCAGAGAGTGAACTATATCACAACTGTTAAGTATAATTTAAATAATAAATCAATATTTGTGTAATTTAACTTTATATTTCATAGTAACAGGAAGGCATACGTAACAGAAAAGAGAATGATATGCTAAAAAACCCCATAATTTTACAATATATTCTTTAAAATAAAATATTGTTCCTTATTTCTTAAAAGAGCTAATACTGATTTTTTTGCTTTTTTACCATCTCAGTTTATAAGTTCTTGATTTTCCTTTTTTTAAAAATTCAATAACTTTTATTGGGGTAACCAAATAAAAGTAGAGAGGACACATGCCTGAATGATTCAATTATAGTAAATTCACTTGTTGCACCAGGTGTCATTTCTCCTAGAGAAAATGCAAATGGAACTAAACAGGATTTTCTCTTCTGTCAACCTTGTTCTCTGTGAGTAGAAGCTTGGTATTTTTACTCAAGTTTTGAATTAAACTAATGGCCTGTTTCATCATCACTCTTACTTTGTTGGGAGTAGTGTATTTTATTTTCAAATTGCAGCTATGTGACCACTTACTGATGTTTGTCTTTGTGGATGGAAAGCAACTTCAATGAGAAAGTGCAACGAAGTGCTGGTGAGTTTGGCTGCAAAGGAGCAAGAGGCGTGGATGGGGAAGGGGAGTTAAAAAGTCTTGGTTGGATATAGAGGTCTGGAGGCATCAGAGAGCAGGCTGTTCCTTGGCGAGCTCAAGTGCTGTGCAAGTCTGGGAAATTTCTAAAGGCATCCCACTGGTTGCCTTTCTGCCAAGGAATCACCTGATACTCCTTTTTTCTTCTGCTCCATACTATCACATTTCTCAGAAGATTCATTAAGAAGCCTCCCATGTGTGGGCTTTGCCTTTCAGGGCTGATAGGCACAAGTCTGCAGCCCTAGCTGATCAGGGAATGCAGGAGGAAAACTGTCTCCAGTGGGGACTCCTCTTGGTTCCTTCAGGGTCCCTAGCTAGGCCTAAGGGTGTTACACCTGCTGAGCATTGGCTTTGTACATGTATGTCTTTTCAGAGGAGAGGCATACCTGTGAATATTATCCTCACTTGGTACAAGTTATCTGAGCTGGCACCAACTGAAGGCAAGACCTCGTGGGCAGCTGCTGGCTTTGCATCAGCTGAGTGAAGCATATTGGGTAGCATAAGAAGACTGATCGTTGAAATTACAGCTGAAAGCAGTCAGGGAATTCTCCTGGGCATTCTTTTGAAGACAACAGGGAGAAGGATAACTTTGAAACTGAAAGCTGAGATTTTACTTTCTATGGAGTTGTATGACTTGGGTTGGTCATAGTTTTGCAGCAGTAGGAAGGTATGAGCTGAACCTGGCTCCCTGAGAGACTGGGCATCCTACTGAGGCATGCAGGTCCTGTGAGATGCAGTCTCCATAGCAGACTTTTAAGTTTGCAGAAAACCCTCATGGCTTTTATGAGATGTAGGTAGAGCAGCAAGTCTGGTTGTTACTAGTGACAGAATCAGGCCTCTCTGTGGTTAATAATATGCTCTGTGCACCTTTATTAATCAGTTGAGAGAAATTTTGGCTTCCTTTGAAAAATCAAAGTGATCAATAACTTACACTGAGCTGACACCAGAAATTAATCAGAAAGGATCTTGGTCTGAAAGCTTCCCCATAGGGGACATACATGCATCTTCAAGCTTTTCTCTTCTTCCCCAGGGACGGCTTGCCCTCATCCAGTTCATAATTCTTTGCCTTCCTGCCTGATACTGGTGACTTTTGAAAAGTTGCCAAGAGGCCGAGTTATCTGTTTCATGGGAATATCTGCACGTTCTCCAAAAATCCTGTTTTATTTCTTGATAAGAAATATTTTTGTGAAATCTCAGTAGAGTGATCAGCATTTCCTGCTCAGACCATGGGGAAAGAGGCAATTTAAGTACTTAGCTGATGTATAATCATGATTTGTCATACCTTCTGGAATCTTTTATTGAAGTGGATGAGTGGAACAATACTGAATAAACAAAAATTTGAAGATGAGGCTTTCCAAATCCTATTGATCTATTTATGTTCCCACTTCATAGGCTTTAACTGATATGCTAGGCCAATATTTGCCTCTGACGGTTCCCTAGGACTGCTGTATGTAGTAAAAACACAGACAGAGGGCCTAAAACATTAGGAAGCAATTTTGCAGTGGAAATAATTTTGCTGCAATGATTACTAACAAGAAAGAGGGCAAAATGAATCAGAAAAAACCTGCAGGTTTCTCCCAGAAACTGCTGGATGTTACTTCTTTTATCATCATCAGGAGCTGTAAGGAAGAAAATTTACATTTGAAGGCCCTCCGTGGTTTCCAGAGTAGGTCCTGTGAAATGAGGAGAGGGATGGTACAACCTTTATGCTACTCTCCATGCTTGACTTGTGAAACTTATGAGTGAAAAATGATCTTTGCAGACAACATGAAAATAAATAGAGGGAAAGATGGACTTCACCTTTTATTTTAGTTTGATAATTGCTAGAACCAGATCCTTGATTCTTCCTCTGCAAATGGCCTTTCATCTTACTGAGATGCCATGTTCTACAGTTCACCATCTCATTTCCTTGGAAGGAAGAACTTAAATCATATCACTGCATGAGAGCCTCTCTCTTCATGACATCCTGGTTGTCAGTGTGTGTGAGCAGATGTCAGATGCTCTCCCCAGAGTTGGTAGGGTTACCACTCCTGTCCTTTCAAATGAGGATACTTTCAAAAACTATTTTTCTCCATGTCTGTGCACAGGACTTCCCTCTGAACTCTCCCAACAGCTATTAAAAAGCAGTTAAATAAAGTTCTCCAGTTGAGACTGAGCAGCTCTGTTGCTGAACAGAATTCTTCTACCACAGCACTGTTTTTAGAGAGAGAAAGAGAGGAGCAAGTTCCGAGCAGACATAGACAACAGTCAACCTGGCAGATTTATAAAATCTTTAGTCCTTAAGCTAAAAGTATCCATCTTGTTTTGAGTCTTTTGTACCTTCATGCAATTTTTCAGGAGAAGATTTTTTCCTCACCATTTACTTTCTGGAATTTTAGAGGTTTATTATTTGCTGAGGCCTCTTTATGAGACCAGTAGCCCAGCAGAAACTTGTTTGGTTGTTAAACTTATTATGCCAGAGCGTAGGGTCAAGGTGCTAGGCTGTTCCCACCTGGGAAAGGTGGTTGGTCTCAAAGGCCATTCAAGTAAATTGGCATGATCTGGAAGAGTAAGGGCAATTTTTAATAACTGCCTGCACATTATATCCTCCTGTAGCAATCCACTACCCCCTGGTTTAGGTCTTCAGTTTCTGATGTAAATTTATTCATGGCCATTTGTGTTGTTGTTTTGCTTTGATTTATATAGCCCTTTCCAGCCTTGATATTGCTTCTTTTATTTCCTAGAGAGGAATCATATGTCATATGAGACTTTGTTTTGCTGGGTTAACCCGAGCTCTTTGACTCTTTTGTTCTTTTAGACTGTCCCAGCATTATTCCCAACTTTTTTGAGAAAATGGGTACCAAGCTAGTGCATAGCTTTCCAAATCAGAATTTACCATTGACATTAGTGCCAATGGCAGTAATGCCAATCCGCATTTTTGTATTATCCAATTAATCCTAAATTGCATGATTTGTCATACTAAAATAATTTTCAACATTTACTCCTTTGATTAGGGTCAACCATGTAATCAGTTAAAAAACCCTCATCTCCTTCTGGTATTAGTAAACCAATTGGTAACAAAAATTCTCTTTAGCCCCAAAGGGCTGTAATTAAAAGTTAATGCTATACCTGCTATTCTCATTCCTGCTTGTCAAGCCTACAGGATGCTTAAGATTATCATGGGTAACTCACAATAAAAGAGAAGACATGCTCATTGTCATGAGAAACTCATAAAATTATCCGAAACATGACACTATTTGATGGTATCAAAACTGAAAAAGGGCAGTCTTAGATTAGATATTAGGAGGAAATCCTTTAATGTGAGGGTGGTGAGGCACTGGAACAGGTTGCCCAGAGAAGCTGTGGATGCCCCATCCCTGCAAGTGTTCAAAGCCAGTTTGGATGGGGCTTTGAGCAACCTGGTCTAGTGGAAGGTGTCTCTGCCCATGACAGAGGGGCTGGAACAAGATGATCTCTAAGGTCCCTTCTAACCCAAATCCTTCTATGATTTTATGACTCAGGCTGAGGTAAATAAATGAACTTGCAGTATAGCTCAGAAAAATAAATACATAGCATGACTAGATTAATACTGTTTAAATTTCATTACTAAACCAAATATTAATTTTTTATTGATATGTGGCAGCAAAAATAACTGAGAGAATGTTAGAAATTATCAGAAAAGGTGTTGAGAATAAGGCAGGGGATGTTGTTTTGCTATGGTGTAATAGCTTGTAGCATCCATATCTTGGGTTCTGAATGCCATTCTGGTCTCTGCATATCAAGGACAGCATGGAGAAGGTACTAAGAAGACAGGGAAGCTGAGTAAGAGCATGCCTTATGAGGAGAAACTGTAAAGGCTGAAACACTTCAAACAGGAGACAAAAAGGCTGGGGCAGGAGGTATGATTAAGATTTTAGAAATTGGAGATACTGGATAAGATGAATGCAGAACAGCTTTTTAGCAAATTCCTCAGTATTAGAAATATAGGGAGCTTGGTTAAGCCAGTGGAGGCCGGATGAAACAATAGGGGTTTTTATTTCAAAGACAGGGAATTGCTGTATTTACTTACAACATATATCTGTGTACACAGTATCAGCAGGTTCAAAATAGATTAGATCAGTTTGTGGACATCAGGTCCAATTAGATCAAATTACTCAGAACCATACACAGTCAAATACAAATCCAGATACGGAGGATCCATAACTTCTCAGGGCTACCTGGTCCGGTGTTTGACCACCCTTGCATTGGAAGAGGTTTTTCTAATCTTGAATGGAAATTTTGAGAGTTTCAGCTTGTGTCTATTGCCTCTGGTTGCATCCCCATTCATCTCTGAGAAGAGAGTCACTCCATCTTCTCAGTACTCTTCCATCAGGTATATGAAGATGCCCCACTGAGCCTTTTTTCTACAAGTAGAACAAATCCAGGTTTCTCATCGTCTCCTTATACATCTTGTGCTCCAACTCCCAGCCATATCAATGGTCCTTCATGGGCCTTGCTACAGTATGTCCATATTTTTCCATTCTTAATTCTAAAGAAACATGTTAATTTGAAGCCATAGTATTTTGAACTGGTGTTTTCCTTTTTATATATGTTTATGAAACTCATCACAATGAGTTTTTAAATCTGGAGAGACAGTAATACCCTACTCATTCCCAGCACTGAAGTATATGACATCTGGTCACTGATATTGCTGATTCTACAATTTGAGTTTTCAACTTGAGAGTCCTATAACTCTCAAATATTCAAAGTGACATTTGCAAAAATATTCTTCTTCCACCTTCTAGAAATATTATCATAAACGTTGTCAAAATTCATTAGGTTTAAAGGGCAGGAAGGTCTAATCTCTGCATAAGGGACGGGATAAAAGCCACATGCTCTGGAATTTTAATGAGAATTCCACAGTTGACTTAAGCTGGTGGTTCCAGCAATGGAAAAGTTTGAGTATTATCTGCATCTCCTGTAAAGACTTTCCTCTTTTTACTTTGCAGGCAAAAATCCATTGTGTAACTTGAACAATGAAGCTGCTGATACTTCTAGGATTAAGGCTGCAATAATGATGGTACAGTCAGTCCACTGAAGTCAGCAGTGAAAATATGTTTAATTTTCCCATGAAATCTAAGAGCCAAATGTAGTTCCTAAGGTGCATAAACTGTATTGTATATACCTAAAAGAATGTAGCAACTTGCAGGTTTGCCTCCCTCCAAACCAGCAAAAAAAGTCAGATATCTGCTATGTATTGATTTACTCCACTGCTCCTAGACTGAATTGGGTAATAGCTTGCCATTAGCTCACAGTTCATCATATCATGGCATCTAATCAATAGATCAAGTGGTAGCTGCAGTTAATCTTATTTCTACATATCAATGTACAGATCAGCACAGATTTTTATTTCTTTCTCTTCATCCTCTTCAAGACTGATCCAAGAATCCCCATTCTTGATGGCAGATGGATCCAAAAATCTGTTTCATTCCCTCCTTCCTCTTCTATGGTTTCCCCATAACTGGACTTGAGCAATTCACATTGCTATCTAAACTCAGATTTAATCTTAACCCACACTCAATCTTCTCTTTCTTCCATCCCTTCCTTCTTTTTTTTTTTTTTTTTCCATTTCAGACATACCGTCAGCTCTTTCTGTACCTGATTGGCACATTAGCAAATTTCTGTTCCTGCTGCTCATTAGATGCCACTTGGTTTCCTCTGTCCAGCTCTTTTGTGGAGTCCCCTTTCCAGTCGTCTCTCTGATGGTTTCTCACAAACCTCTACTCGAGCGGTTTTTTGTCCTTCCTGTCACAAAAGCAGTAGGTTTTCTCTTATAAGCATTTTTGTTCTGGACTGCTCTTTGATGTTCCTGACTTTCTCATTGAGCTACCTGTAGAAGACTTAATCCATAGAATCCTAGAATAGTTTGGGTTGTAAGGTACCTGAAAGAGCATCTAGTTGCAACCCCTCTGACATGGGCAGGGATAATTTCTACTAGACTGGGTTACTCAGAGCCCCATCAAACCTGGCCTTCAGCACTTTCAGGGATGGGGCATCCACAGCTTCCTGACAATCTGTTCCAGTGCCTTACCACCCTCACAGAAAAGAATTTTCATGTAACAGATCCTCCTAGAAGCTATGCTAAGGCACATGGAAAACAGGAAAGTGATTTGAGACATCCAGCATGGCTTCACCAAGGGTAAGTCCTGCCTAACCATAGAAGTAGCCTTTTGTGTTGGAGTAACTACATCACCAGACAAGGGAAGGGCTATCATTTATCCAGGCTTCTGTAAAACCTTTGACATGGTTCCCTACAACATCCTTCTTTCTAAATTGGTGAGAGATGGTTTTCATGGGTGGACTGTTAGGTGAATAAGGAAATGGCTGGATGATTGCATCTGAAGGGTAATGGTCAATGTCTCATAGTCCCAATGGATATCAGTGATAAGTGATGTCCCTCAAGGATCCATATTGGGACCAGTGTTATTTAATATCTTCATTAATGACATAGATGAAAGGATCAAGTGCAGCCCCAGTGAATTTGCAGATGGTACAAAGCTGAGTGGTGTGGTTGACACACCTGGAGGATGGGATGGCGTCCAAAGTGACCTGGAAAAGCTTGAGAAGTGGATCATTGGGAATCTCATGATGTTTAACAAGACCAAATGCAAGGTGCTGCACCTGGGTCAGGGCATCCCCCAGTATCAATATAGGGTGGGAGTTGAAGAGATGGAGAGCAGCAGAGAAGGACTTGGAGCTGCTGTGGGTGAGGGGCTGGCCATGAACTGGCCATGTGCTCTTGCAGCTCAGAAAGCCAAATTTGTCCTGGGCTGCATCAAAAGCAGCATGGCCAGCAGATCAAGGGAGGTGATTCTGCCCCTCTACTCTGCTCTGGTGAGACCCCACCTTGAGTAAAACATCCAGCTCTGGGGTCTTCAGCACAGGAAAGACGTGGACCTATTGGAGCAAGTCCAGAGGAGGGCCACCAAGATGATTAGAAGGATGGAGCACGTCTCCTATGAGGAAAGGCTGAGAGAATTGGAATTGTTCAGCCTGGAAAAGAGAAGGCTTCAGGATGACCTAATTATGGCCTTCTAGTACCTGAAGGGAGCCTACAACAAGGATGGACAGGAACATTTTACAGGAACACAAAGTGATAGGGCAAGGGGAAGTATCTCATATGGTTCCATAATTTTGTTTATTTTTCTAACGCTGTGTTTAAATGAATTGGTTTATGTGGTACAGCAGCACCCCTGCAGTCACAGTCCCCTGAAGGTTCAGGTCATGGGTAGATCTGAGTCATGTATTCTGGCTTTCACTCCAGGGGAAACAGGGGACGTCAGGGTGAAGGAGCTGCTGTGTGTGCCTGCCCTTTGCCCAAGTCCAAATTTCTGGAGTTCATATTACAGCCTAAGGAGATTGGAAGTGCTCCAAGGTGCTCCAGCTTCGACACAGCCTAACAGACCAGAACACCCAGGGATTTTGTTATTTTGTTTTCATTACTTATCTGTATTTGGACCCAATTCAGACAAAATAGAAAGAAAACACAAGGCTGCATTTGTGTTACCTGCTTTGTGAGACACTGCTTTTGGTAATGATACATTCACATATATTACACAAAGCAAAGAAATAATATTCCTAGAAATAATTGTAAGGCCTCTCATTGAGAATATAAATCAAAATAGAAACAAATAAAAATTAAAAGAAAGACATATCTGATCTAAATTTCACATTTACAAATCAGCAACTGCAGATTTACAGTTGACAGGTCTGTATAGATACCACAGAAAAAAAAGGTCTTTGACTATGGAGGAATTGAGATTAAAAAGTATTATAAGAAAATATGTGAGTAATAAAAAATAGCATTTGGACCTCCAAATGTGTAGTGTGGGGCAAATGAACTGAGGGCACGTGGCACAAGTTTTGAAATGACAGAAACAAAAGAAAAAATGAGATGAGAGGGATGCAGTGAAAGGAAGGAACTGAACAGCAATTGTTGTGCTTGCTTTGAAATGGGCTGCTAGCTGGTAAGAAAAATAATGGATACAGCTCGATAAATTACTGAGTTTCAGATGAGTTTTGCAGCTGGAATGGTGACATAAACCACTTGTCACCAGGGCTCTTTTCCTTGATTTATTACCTGGTCACCCATCCATCTCCAAACATCACTTTCTTTATAGCATATACTTCTGAAATTGTGCCCCTCAAAACTGGGGAAGTAGTTGGAACCATAAAGAAAAATATAGAGTTCTTTTAAGAACTAATAGTTTTGTTATCTTGTATGAGTCAGCTTGTGTGGGAGTTGAAGATCTTTGTAGCACATTTGTTAACTCTGTGCAGCTAGTGAAGTTTAGTGTTTAAATGAATGCCTGTGAAAGTTGTCTCATCCAACTAAATCAATTTATTTTAAGTCTTCGCAACAAATCTGTTCTTACAATCTCTTTGGTATTGGGTTAAATTCCTCTGTGTAAAATGAATTGCTTATCAGATTTTGCACATTATGAAAGTTGTACCCACAATGTTTCCAGGCTGGAGAATATTAATTGCTGGAATTTAAAGATGAATACAGATGGTAAGCCTATTAATAAATGATGAGTAGGGAAGTACACACCAATTCTTAGAAAAATATTATATGTGGAGTGTATGGTGTAGTTTAAGATAAGCACGATTTTCATCCCCAAGGAACTTTTATATATACTTGCAAATTAGAGCTAATATATGTATGTAATAGAAAAGGACAACTTTGCAGCAGGATGGAATTGCTCACTTTTAGTGAAAAAATAGGACTAGTGTCCTTAAGACATAATATTAAAGGCAGAGTGAACATCTCTCGGCTGAGTATAAGGAAAAAAAGGTTTAATCAAATACAGTGTTTCTCTCTCCAGTGTAGCACTGTGAAGAGGCAGCCCTGTAACATCCGTGCATGTACTCTCAGAGGCTGGTGCAGACGGGCATGTGCTTTGCAAGGATTTTTGGGCTGTGACAGAGATAGTACAACATTTGATGAGAATACTGCAAGTGCCAGGACCACTGACTGACCTCATAATGATGCCACAGTCCTACCTGGTTGTGACCTAGGCCCCAGCTAGGGTGCATGTGAGTGAGTGAGGCTGTCAGAAGCTGACAGCAAAATGGTGCTTAAAGAAGTCTGCTTTGGAGTAGGATGTGTATGTGTAGTCCAGGATAAATAAAAAGCCACTGTATTACTGTGGTGGGGCAAATGCGTGTAGTGTCCTGGCTCCTGGCATCTACACCACAGCTTCAAGAGAAGGGTGGCTTGTGGGTGACCTGGGGTAGGATCTGACCTATATTGCTCTCCACATACTACTGGGTGTTCTTAAGAGTTATGCAGTGACTTTTACTTCTGTGATGCAGACAACAATAAGGACTTGAGTTTAGCAGCTTAAAAAGAAGTCTTTCCTACTGACATGTCCTACAAAAGTTAATCTGGGAGATGAAATGAATAAATTCAAACTAGTCAAATAGTATTTTATAAAAATTGTTTCCAAACCCCACAAAATGTGATAGGCAGTTATATTATCAGTGAAAAAAATCTGCTGGATTGGCTAAACTGCCTATGAACCACACTCTGTTTAACTGCATCACTGTTATTCCAGTAAGAAAAAAAACCTGCAGGTTTAAATAAATACTAACATGTTATGAATAAAATATGGTTGCATCGTAGCTTTTCCCAAGCATCTTTTGAGTATTTCATTTAGCCTGAGAAATGGTATCTGCTCCTTTAATTGCAGTTGCTCTTCTAGAACTGCTGTTGTCTGAGTTAACTTCTGTCTCTCACAACATCCTTGTAGAAAAAATCAGAAAGTGTGGACTGGCTGGGTGAACAGTGAGGGGAATTGAGAACTGGCTGAATGTCAGATTCCAGAGGGTCATGAGCGACACAAGGTCTGGTTGGAGGCCTGTCACTAGTGGTGTCCCTCAAGGGACAGTGGGCCCAGTGTTGTTTAACTTATTCATCAATGACTTGAATGCAGGGGCAGATGCTTCCTCAGCAAGTTGACACAACACAACGTTATGAGGAGTGGCCAATACCACAGAGGGAACAAACCCATGCACCAGCAGAGGCTGGGGGCTGTCCTGCTGGGAAGCAGCTCTTCAGAGAAGTACCTGGGGGTCCTTGGATAACAAGCTGTCCATGAGCCAGCAGCACCCTTGTTGCCAAGAAGGCCAGTGGTATCCTGGGGTGCATTAAGAAGACCATTGCCAGCAGGTTGAGGGAGGTGATCCTGCCCCTCTGCTCAGCCCTAGGAGGCTGCATCTGGAGTGCTGTGTCCAGTTCTGTGCTCCTCGGTACAAGAGAGACATGAAGGTCCATGAACAGGTCCAGTGGAGGGCAGCAAAGATGATGAAGGGACTGAAGCATCTCTCTCATGATGAAAGGCTGAGACGTTGGACCTCTTCAGCCTCGAGAAGGGACAACTGAGAGGGGACCTTATAAATGTCTCTAAGTATCTAAAGGGGGGCGGTGGCAAGAGGGTGGACCCAGACTCTTCTCAGTGGTGCCAAGCAATAGGACAAGGGGCCATGGGCAGAAACTGATGCACCCAAAGTTCCACCTGAACATTAGGAAGAACTTTACTGTATGGGTGACCACAGACTGGAATAGAATGCCGGAGAGATTGTGGAGTATTCCTCACTGGAGATATTCAAGAACTGTCTGGATACAATCCTGTGCCATGTGCTCTGGGATGACCCTGCCTGAGCAGGGAGGTTGGACCAGATGACTCACTGTGGTCCCTTCCAACCTGACCCATTCTGTGATTTTGGTATTGACTTAAGATGGAGGGAGCTGATGGACAGAGGGATGGTTGGAGGGAGAACACCCTTTATGCTATGAAATTACTGAAAAACAGATAAATTTAAGTTAAATTTGATATATATTTCTTTCATCCTGAATGTCAATGCACAGATTCCCAAGTATATTATAAATGTAGAACAAAGTTCCTACAACACTTCAGTTACCAAGCTCCCATTGGCATAACTGCAGCCTAAATTTTACTCATTTTCTTCTCTGGTTTAAACTCTCTTGATCAAATCCAAATCACCTTTTTAAGACTCTAGGATAATCCTTCAGGAACACTTTCAGTAGTTCAGGGCTTTAGTTTGTGCTGCTTTATGATCAGTCTTTTGTATTTCCTGTACCTAATTATGCATTTTAATGAAGCTTGCCTCTATAACTTTCATCTCCCAAAGAGATGATAATTTTCACTTAGAATAATTTTAGAATTCTTACAGATGATTAGTATTCTTCAGAATATATAATTATTTTAGTCTGGCAGTTGGAAATATCTTACTGGCAATTTATACCTATTCTAGCTTCAAAACCTACCTGAGTTTAACCAAGCCAATTTTAAGTCACACTGTTAGACAATACGCAGAAATCGACCTGTGAATATCCTTTCACAATGATTAAATTTTGGGTTGGATTGATAGATGTTGGTACAAACAAAAAGATGCAAACCAGCTTTAAGTGGATCTGGCAGCACCCACAATACACATTTGCAGAGATTCCCCTGTATCAGCTTTTACATCAGTTTAAGTTTTACTGCTGAAGTGTGCTTCAAAAGCTCTCAGCTTTTTCCACACAGAAGCTAACCTTTCAGCCCCATGCCTGCAGCAGGTCTGGTTCATATGGATGGCAGCACCCACAGTCTCCATTGATAAGATGGATGGTCCCGAGGTACCAGTGGCAAAAGGCTGGGGCAGCAAGCAGGTGGTGGAGAAGATGTGGTGGTGGCTGGCTGTGATGGGCTGCTTGTTTGGTTAAAAATTACTGAGTGAAACCACAGCCCATCAAGCTTAAAGAGCCTCCCATGAATTTTGGACTTAGAGCTGTCAATGTTTCCAGCTATTTTAAATGGTTGCTTAGTGGGCACAGCTGGAAGTACAAGTTTGATTGCAGGTACAGGTGGTGCCATGACCTATCTCATATTGTCCTTGCTTGTGTGGACAGAGGAGCCTGAAGTCCTCTCCAACTAGGTGGGGTGCTGGAAGTGGGGCTGACTGTAAGGAATACCGAGTAATTGAGAGCAGTGTCTGTGTGGTTGTTGGGGAGTGCTGGAACAGCTGGAAGTGCTGACACAGACCCTTTGTAATCCTACTGGGATCATCATCCCTTAAATGGATTTTCATTATCTGAAGAGTATGAATAACATTATAAAAGGTGGTGATTTGCCTTTCTTTTCTTGGTTTTTACTGGAATTTTATGCCCTACTTGTGTTCCATCTCTGTTACACATTAGTTCGTAGTCTGCTCAGATGAATGACTAATAATTGCTCCTAAATTATTATTTTGTTGAAGAAAACCTTTATAGTAGAAGCACTGAGGATGTGTGTTATTAACTGGACTTTTTTTTGTGTGTATTTCTGTGAAGATATCTTTATTTTGCTTGCTTAAGGAAATGAGACTTAATATGGTAACAGGCATATACATCTGTGAGTATGATGTTTGTGAAGGCATATGAATACAGGTACCTTAGTGCCTTAATGCTTCTCTGACCAATTTCTGCCAAATTTAATGAAAGGATAGAAGTCTTCCAGTCACTGTGTTCTCATACACTCTGTAAAAAATAGAAATCCTTGTAGAGTAAAGAAGCCCTTTTAAGGACCTTGCCAAGGGGAAGTCTGCTGTATTTAAAACACATCAAAGAATCCCTGTAGAAGGTTTCCCCCTTGAGATGTAAATCAGTAGGGGGTCATTTTCTCCACTGCAAAGAAAGCTTGTTTACTCTATTTGTATAACGTCTGTCCCTTCTTCAAGCCAGGAGACAATTTATTTGCTTACTGCCTTTAAAGGCACCATTGAGAAAGTGGAGAGCTATTTTTTTGTTTTGTTTTGGACAGTGTATAAGTCTGAGTATAAATGGCAAATCTACTTCTTTTCCTTCAGAAGTGTATCTGAATTAACAGCTTGGTTAATATAATTTGTATTTTAATATAGTCTATACTGGAGGAAATAAACCCAGCACAACTTCTGTAAATAACAGGAACTACATGGTGTCTCTGTCTCCTCTCAAAAGTGGCCATAAAAGCAGAGGGAGAATGGATAGAACTGAAGAGTCAATGTTCTCAATTACCAGAGTGGAAATTCAGAGTAACTCAGCAATCATGATGAGGTGCCTGAGAGGAAAATTTCAAAAGACAAGAGGAGAGCCATCTGAGATCTGACCTGTAGGAATGAGAACTCCTAAAACTATGTCACCATCCCACTACCCGTCTGCTACTGATCACTGGTAATGGAAGAGGATGCAGGGTAAGACTAAATATAAGCTAGGAAATATGATTGCTTTAGAGAAGACATACCTAAACAATCTTTAGTTTAGGTACCATATATATAGGTGCTATATATAACAGCTACTGAAAAATACCCATCTTCTGACTCAGAGAAATCATCTAGTTTGCAGGAGCTATTGAATTGTATTAGTGGGATGCACCATCTCAGTCCTACCAGTTAATTTCTAGCACAACTGCCATTGCAAAAAAATTTCACGTTGCAGGAGTGTGAGTGATTTGGGAGCTTTTGATTGCAAAGAAAAGTCATAGGGAAAGTGGAAGCAGCCTAGGACTTACCAGGGTGGATGTATAATACTTACAGATGGAGGTTGGAGTGAAGGCTTGTAGGAGGCCCAATTAGATCAACTTATTCAGCAATGTCCAGTTAAGCTTTGAACAGCTCCAAAGATGGAGAATCTGTAGGGTATCGTGGTCCAATGTTTGACTGGCCTTGTAGTGGAAGAGGTTATCCTAATACTTAATGGGAATTTTGCATGTTCCAACTTGTGCCTTCTGTCCTTTGTCACCTCTCCATTCACCTCTGAGAAGAAAGTTACTCTATCTTCCCTGTACTCTCCCATCAGATAGCTGAAGGTAGCACTAATATGCCCCACTGAGCCTTCTTTGCCCACGCGGATTGTAGTCAGGCCTTTACTGGCCTAGCTGCACTATATCCATGGTTTTCTTGGACTGGCAACCACTGCTGGACAAAGTCCTCCAGATATGATCTCATTTGTGGCAAAGGGAGGAAGAACCACTTGATTCAACCTGCTGGTTACACTTCTGCTAGAACAGACTAACATGTTGATGGTGTCCATCAGACTGCTTAGCAAGACACTGAGGCCCTTTTTGGCAAAGCCTGTACTGTTGCATAGTATTATTACACTGGAAGATTTGGCATTTGATTTCTTTGAACTTCATAAGATTCCTGCCAGCCCTTTTCTCAGACCTGCTGAAGGCTCTACATAGCAGCTCTTGCTGCAGCGTATTAACTGCTCCACTCATTTTGATCTCATCCGTGCATTTACTGACAGTGCCTTCCTTCTAGGTGTTTCACAAACAGTGTTGGCCCCAGTATCAATTCCCAAGGGATGCCACTAGTAATGAGCTGCTGGCTGGGCTTTGTGCCACTGATCACAACCTTTTTAGCCTGGCATTCGACTATTTTCTCTTCATCATCCACTTGTCCAGCCAACATCTCACCAATTTGGCCACAGATGACCATAAGAAAGGCCTTGCTAAAGTCAACATACACATTATCCTACTGCTTTCTTCTTGCCTACTGTGGCATTAATCTCATCATACAAAGCTATCGTGTCAGTCAGGCAGAATGTGCCTGTGGTAAATCCATGCCGAGTGTTCCTAGTCGTGTTCTTTTTTTCCCATGTTTTTGAACATATGTTTACGTATTTGAATAGTTTACTTGTGTTGTCTGGAGTACATATAATTAAATACTCATTTTTTTCCCTAATTAAATGGTGTATAGTGTATCACTCTGCAGAGGCACTAGCACAAATAACAAGAAACCTTTAAGTATATTAGGAACAGCAAACCTATAAGGGAAGTAATGTTTTTGCCAGCTTTCGAAGAATTAAACAAATGGTTATGACAGATGCACAAGCTGCCAAAAACCTGAATAATTTCTCTGTAAAGGTCCCCACTTCAGAAGGTGTCAGGGAGTTCACTACATTGATCTTAGTTGTGTCAGATAAAGATAGAATCATGTCAAGGAACAATTTTTCAAAGAAAAAGGTAAAATACCTCCAGGACTCAGTGAGAGAACATCCAGGAAGTGCAAAGACACCCAGTAATGAGGATATTGGTGAAAGCTTCCAACAGTGACATGACTTGGATTGAAACTGCCACTGGTTAAAACCACCACACAAAGAAATGGAAGAGAGCAAATTTGGGGATGATACTAGAAAAGTCAATAAAACTTATATCAGTTGAACTGGATGAAATGCTAGCTAGAAATAGTATAAAGCATCCAGATGACAAGACAGAGCATGAATGATGGCTATATAAAGGAAAACATTGCATCTGTAGAGCAAGAATCTTTTAAATACTTCAGCAGAAAAACAGATAAACGGAATTCATAGGCACAATTTTCTTGGGTTTTAAAAGGCATTGATATCTATTGAAGTATTGGAGAAGTAAAGAGCAGCCAGCACAAGAAACAGCTAACATAATTAATTTATGGTTGAACCTTGCTCTCCCTCTCCTAAGAAAGAAGCGTAGCTGTTGCCATTGCATTATCTTAGGCTCCATAAGCAAAACAGGAGATAAGGAAAGCCAAAAAAAGCCTCCTTAGAAAGATAAAGAAAGGAATGCAACAGCTGAGGGAGGAAGAGTGACTGCTGAGGTAAGCAGGGGCATTACCAGCTTTAAACAAAGAACTGGAAAAAAATTGTAAAAGGTGACCAGAGCAGAGAACTTGTAAATGCTTTGAACTTGTGAATGCTTTGAACTTAAAGGAGTGAATCTGCATGATCTCTGCTGTAGACCGTATCCGGATTCTCAAGACTCCCAGGACATCTGGCCAACAGACTGATGAGTTTATTAACAGAGGCTACGTATCACCACTTAGCTCTGCGTAGTTGTGTATGTTCCAGTAAAGCTTGTCTGTTAGAGGATGGACTTTTTAATCTCAGCTGTTGACTGCTCACTATCCACATTTATCACTTTGGCATCAGATTTGTCTTTTCTGGGTGGGCTTGAAGGTTAAGTGAAGTGAGAAAGATAAGCTTCCACACAGGGCTAGAGGTTTGAAGGATCACAGTTTCCTTCTCTGAATGTAAGGAAGGCACAAGTGCCAAGATTACTTTGTTTTGAAATAGAAACTGTTGTCTCCTCATACATTACTACAAAATAGATTGGAAATAACTGGAAGTTAGCAATTCATGCTTTAAATGTATATCCCTCCCACTCAGTCACCTATGGCATGTAAGGAGACGTACTTGTGACACATGTGATGATGCATCTGGTGTCAGGAAAGGCTGATAAGACTTGTGCATCAAACCCTGGACTAACCAAGTGGCCACTGGCTCAGCTGAATGAAGCGGTCACAGGAAGAGGTCAGGATCTGTCTCCATCTCTGTCTCTGTCTTTAATTTGGTAATAGATGAAGCAAAAGCAATGGAAGGTCATGAGGGCTTTCTGCCCTAACTGAAACCACAAAAGCTACTCTTTTTGGATGGCACTGTTAAACTGACAGAGCTAAAAACTAGAGGATGTTTTGGTTGGTTTGTAGGTGGGCCAGATTATAATGGAGGCAGAATAGCTCACATGGGGTATGTGGCGGGAGTGTAACTACTAGCAAAATGATCCAGGGATAGTTGCTGTCACTTTATGCTCAGGTTGACAGATGGCATCATTAAAAGACACCTTGGTGGATCAGCCACTGCTAAGATCCTGTTTCAGATTGTGTAGTGAGGAACTGGCTCGATCTGGAGGACAAGAACATGCAGTCAGCAGAGTACACCTCCTTAAGCTTCAGCGTTCAAGGTTTTAAGTCTTTAAAAGATGGCCTCCTCCGTCACCTCAGGTAAGAAGGACAGTGTGTTTAGACAAGATAGTGTTGCAAGCACCAGATCTAATCCTCTCTGACTTAGTGGAAGAACAGGAAAATCTGAGATGGAAAGTGGTATGGTGTCACAAGTCTACAGACTTAGATAAAAACTCAACAGTGCTGAACACACACAAATCAGTTTGATAGTATCAGCCTTATCCTCAGGGAAATTTAGGAATAAAAAAAGCCTTGACAAGATTAGAGTGGTGCATGATGGTCTGAGATAAGAGAAGATGTCAAGATGAGTGTTAGGAACATAACTTATATGACCACCAGTCACATACAGAAGTAATAAACCCACTAGAGGATGTCTAGACTATGGAGCAGGTTGTGAAATGGATCCTTCGTATCCCAAACTTATAATAGTTTCACCAATTGACTGAAGTATTTCCAAATTACAGGAAGAGAGCCAGCACAGCTGCTCAGACACTGATAGGACAGATGTTTCTCTGACAGAATCTGGCTATGACTTGGGCCTGTATGTCACAGAAAAAGTTATAAATGATTGTGTCTGGCATTAGGGTTTGCATAAAGGCTTTGCATTGCTGGACATCCCCAGGGAGAACGGCTGAATGCTGAAGATGGCTCTGAAAGAGATTGTAAAGCAGCAAGGGGAAGCCTCAGAAATGAATTTCTCAATAATCCTAATACTGGAATGAAGAACTGCTGCATCTCCTGGAATAGAAGAGGCTTGAGGATGCTCCATTTGTGATTAGGAGTGTGGCTGCCAAATAAATTAACAACCATATGGTCCAACAGACAGATGGATTCAAGGCATGTTAAAGACAGTGTCAGCCACACACCACCAGGTAGCCAGGCATACATTAGAAGCAAATGTTCAAAAGATGGATAAAGTAGCATGCGTGTTGCACCTGGTAAAATGAAATATTGGAGACTGAGTAACAAAGAGCCAAAGGTAAAAAACACATGCTGAGACTTCAGGAGGTGAGACTTCTTAGAAATGTCAAGTAGGCCAGCCCCACCAGCTAAATCTAAAGAGGGGAAGAAAGATGAGAAAAAAGTGTTCTATTTTTCAAGTTCAAATGTGTGGAAAAGATCATGAAACTGAGAATTTGATTTTCATTTTGCAAAACAATGAAAATGTAGGCTGACAGGGACAGAGAAAATTATAAACCTCACACACCTCTGGCCTTGTTTGAGCATAAGTACTTTCAAATTTGTGGTTTCAGGATTTCCTTTGGTTGCTGGTAGATGTATAGCACTGAGTATACAATGCACCTGACTAAACTTACACACCTGTGAGAAGTATAGTGGGAGAGGTAACAGTTCCCAGTTGGAAAGACATTCTGACAAAGGAGTCAGAATCCAGCACATATTTAAATAAAAGACAGATAAAGAGTGGCACAGATTGGCCAAGGGATGAAAGCTACATGAAAAGATATTGGAAATATGAAAATAAAATCAAAGAGAATGCTTAAACTTACTCAATATTTACCATTCAGGCTACATGACACATCTTTTCTGTCTATCCTAGACACAGAATAGTTGGCTTGTCTTCACAGCTGCCTCATATATGAAGTCTGGCTGATCCCACTTGTTGGCCATGGCACTGAGAGGAGCAGGAAATAGGGAACTCAGGCAAGTCAGTAGCATGAATGCCAGAGACCCTACAGTGTTGTACAAGATCTCTAAGTCCTTCTAACTGAAAAAAAGCCAAGTCATAGTACTGGAACAGTGGTTCACATGCAAATTTTCAATAACTCTTAAGAATGTTATGGAGGCAGCTAGAATGGCCTTGATAGTTGTGTGTGGCAGTGCCAGATACTGGAATGAATTGGAAGAGGGAAGAATATAAATGGTTTGGGTTGTCTTTGGCTGGTCACCCACAGGTACTGGAATCTTAAATGCCTCTGTCTTGGCCACCCATAAATGTTGGCTCCATTACTGGGCACCACCCAGTAAGCCTTAAATGGCACAGACACATACTATGCCAGTCCTTCATGCTGATAATGGTCCCATTTATTACAGGAGGGCCTTCAAAGAAGGTTGGACAAACACATGGTAGTTGACATGGGTTGCAGTTAGCATAATAACTTCATTCTTGAGCACTTTTCTCTTGCAAAGTCAAGCATAGGGCCAGGAAATCTGGGGAAAATGTCCTCAGAAAGATAGACAAAGTAATGTAACAGCTAAGAGGAAAAGCAACACTAAAGTGAGCCTCAAAAAAAGAAATGGGAAGAAAGTTAAAAGATCCAGAAGAAAGAAACAGTGAACACTTTGAACTTAAAGGAGCTGAATCCATGTGGGTCCCTGCAGGTGACCACTGCCAGGCCTCCAAGCCTCCCAGGATGTCTGAGATTGGTGAGATCTGCTACAGAACAGTGCTTGGCTTTGTATAGTTGAGGATGTATCTTGTGAAATTAATCTGCCTCTATCTCAGATGTGTAGTGCCCACTATGCAGTTTTACCATTTTAGCAACAAGGGCTGCTTCTGCTCTCAAAGCCACTTGAGTCTCTGGAATAATACAAAGACAAAAGAGAGTGTTTTCAGCACAGAATGTGTTCATTTCAATTGACGTACTGTGAATGGACAGTTCATACCGATAAAGTACTTGTTAACTTATTGGATGCACAAATTAATTATTGCATTCTCTTGTATTTAATTCTTCTCTGTCTGCTATCAGTTTCACAGTCTCTAAATGACTCTTGGGGTTATGTCCCTTCTCAAATACATTTGATGTTATATACATATGTATTTTTCTCTTTGTTTAACTCATCAACTTTCTGTTTTGCCTTTTAGACCAATTTCTTCCTGAGACTGTTCTAGCATGAGTTTTCTGCAAGTTCTGTCTTTGAAAGGTAATTCAGGGTCTTCATAGTGAAAGTTCAGTCTCATTGCTTGAAAAAAAAAGTCTTTGTTATATCAGAACAAAAAGTGGCTGATACGCTAACCCTTTTTTTCCCCCTCTTTGGTTATTAAACAAATCTTCTGGGGGTTATATAAGTTCAGAGATTCTTGAACTTATGCCAGAACCATGGTACGCTTCCAGTGGGTATATATAACTCTTTAATGCCTAGAATGCAGCTGGATGTGTTGGGTTTACACATACCCAGAGCCTAATGCACATTGTCTGCTCCAAAACCGATTTGTTCTTTTGCCATAACTCTTACTAGATTGTTATATGATAAAGAGCCAGGTGCCAACAATCTTAACAATGATGCCCCAGCTAAATCTGCTTTAGATGAAAGTGCACCTGCTAGAAATATTTCCCAGGACATGCAATCATTTAGTCTACAAATTCAAATAATGCTTATTATGTTGGTTAAATTACACCTAGCAGTTAAGTCAGATACATAAAGAAAAGTTGG
Organism: Scytalopus superciliaris; assembly: GCA_013400415.1. Classification (NCBI taxonomy): domain Eukaryota; kingdom Metazoa; phylum Chordata; class Aves; order Passeriformes; family Rhinocryptidae; genus Scytalopus; species Scytalopus superciliaris. Next base: position 326,190 of record VXBX01009735.1, on the reverse strand, counting down.
TAGATATGCCAAAAAATGAATAAATTTGAGTCTCTGATCACTGATACAGATTTTACAGCCCTAGAACACCATGAATTCCAGTGGAGTTACTTCAGATTTGTACCATTTAAACATGAAAAGGTTTGGAATCACTTGTAAGGATTTTCTGTTATTATTTGGAAAAAATATTTGCAAAGATGTGCTCTTCTGCTGTTTTATTAAATCATGTGCAGTAGTGATGGGTAATGGGCTTCTGTGCCCGTTCCAAAACCCAGTTTTCAGGTTTGGGGGCTGGATAACTTTCTAACTATGAACTGCTTCAGAGCTAATTGAGTGAAAGGCTGACTCTGCTGTGGGGAAATTTTATTGCCTTTAATGGTGCAGAATTTCCCCACTGACTTTGCTGAACAACAACACAGGGTAACAAGTCACCTTTTGTAAGAACTTTAGTTGAATAGTTGTAAGTTAGGTTTGGAGTATAGCATTTAAAGTCTAAATGCTTTTTCCTGTGACCAGGTGTAAATCAGAGGTTATTCCTCAGAAATCACACTCTTGAGGAGTCTGTTTAGAAAAAAGACCGTGTTAAAAAAGACTGGGCATGTAGGTGCTTTAGAGAATTTAAGGAGTATGAAGGACTTTGTTTGCAGATCTGTTCAAATCCATATTCTGGATGACTGAAAGTTATTATTGTCACATAGCCATGAGAGATTACACCACTTTTTGTGATTTCCTGCATAGTCTTATGGTAGCCAAAGTTGTCTAACTAGGACTCCTGCTGGGATGTCCGGTAGGAAGGAATGGCTGGATGGCAGTCAGACTGGTTTAACAACTCAAATCTTGTTGCCATTATGATGTCTGTGATTAAAATTATAGAGTCCTATGGGAAACCTTTCTCTGCCTTTGCTCACACCGTAGAGGAAGGCTGTGCCTCTCTCACAGAGCAGTCCTTTTCTATCTGAATTTGGTGGTTTTGCTTTTCAGCTGAAATCCAGTTTTATGCTGTATGCACAGTAGGTAACAACAGGTCCTCTTGAATGATCTTAAATTATCTAATGGCATAATTAGGAATTTTGATTCCAAAGATTATCCCAGTTTGACTTCAGATAATTTTGAAGTCCCCCTTTCCAAACCATTAAAGAATCTTCAAAAGTCTCTGCTTGCTTTATTACATTATGAGTAAAATTTCTGTGTGGGGATGACATAACAGCATGTTTTCAGTAGATCTGAACACAGTTTTTGAATATAAGAAAATATAATAATACTTCTTTGATGATAAGTAATTGAAATAAATTACTAAATGGTTTTACTCACATAATTTCAAGTAAGTGTAGCATGGCTTGCTGTGGTGGTCAGCAGAGGCTGTGCTCTAGAGACATGGAGCCTCTTATGCTGTGGAGTTGGACCAGTATGGCTTTTAATTAGTCTTACTCCATGTTCTTCTTTGCTTCCAGTGTCTTCTTGAATAAAACACAACTGTTGATTTTCATCTTCAAGCATATGTATTAAAAAGTAATTAGTGCAATGTTTTGACTGCATGGCTCAGGTACTGCGGAGTTGATTATCTCTGATACATAGAACTGAGTTGAATGGTGAAGACTATGGATGCCTCAGGGTATATGAAAAGCTTTGAGGGCTGACACTGGTCTGTAGAACCCAACATTGGTAAGTTATTTAGCTTTCAGCTATTCTTCATCACTCATCTGATGAATTACCTGTACCTGGTTCCTTCACGAGGGTCTGAGCACCTTGTTCTGCCTCAGCAGCACAGAAAGTGGCCCTCACCCGAGACAGTGTCAGTATTAGAAATGGAGGATCAGGAGACTCAATTTCAGGCCAATCTCACTCCTCTCCCAGTGATAGAATTGTAGGGGTTTATGAATAAGGAGGCTCTGCCTTGCTGGGCCTACCCTTAACTAGCAGATTTCCCTTAGATCTGTGACCAGCAAATATAAAACCTGAATGGTCCAAAGTGTCTTTTAACAGCACTGGAACTAAAAGTGGAGAAGAAGTAGAGCCAGAATCAGAGAATCAGAACTGATTTTCATGCAGCAGCTTTTCCTTAGCCATTACCCAGCACATCCTGGGCAGAGCTTAAAAGAAAAATAATAAAAAAAGCTATGAACATGTTAATACTGCTAATATTGCCTGTTATTCTGGCACTTCACTTTCCTCTTGGAGAAATGCCAGCACATCTTCTGGGTTTTTGTGTGTTATAGATTTTCCTGAGATGTTCCATACTCAGGTCAGGCTTTGTGATTTGTGTTAAAGTGATGTAACTGAGAGTAAATCTATTAATTTATTTCAATGTAGGAAGTAAGAACCTGAATACTTACTGCTATTGCTGAATCAGTAAACAGAGGTTAAAAAATAGTGCCACTCTGCAGATTTTTTTCTGCAGACAGCACTTGGGAAGACCTTACAGGTACTTGCATGACATTAAATATGAGTGAATTCAATGTAATTTTAAACTTGCAGAATTTCAGGTAACAGTGTGGAAGAAAACAAACATTACAGGGGTTTTTATTGTATTTCTGAAGCTGGGGACTTGAAACCACTTTTGGTGACTAAATTTTGCTGTGAAAATGAACAACTTTCAATTGCAGATTAGGGTAATTCTGGAAAACAAGTTTAGCTACTGCACAAGGGTTATATCTGCAAGAGTTACAAAAAATGCATCATGTATACGAGACCAGAAGTGAAGCATTACAAAGGTGAGAAAGAAAGTGAGTAAGCCAGGAATACGAGTGCTATCTATTTGACTGCTCACATAATCTAAGTCTTACATGATTTGATTTACCAGAAAAGGAAGCAGAAATTAAACATAAACATGAAAAATTAAAAGGGAAGGAGCATGAACAATTTGAGATGTAGGTCTAGCATTTTTACTGCAAATTGAAGCAAATGAAATGCCAGTCTGGATATTTGAAGGTCTTCAGAATTCCCAAAGTTACAGAAAGGCAGGGTTTTGATTAAGGTAATGGGATTCATTATAATGGGATTGTTGAGAAGCATTGCTGAGTTTGCTTAAGTGAAGAATAGAGAGAGAGAATATGTCTAAGAGCTTTAAGTGGCATAGGAGGGGTATTTGGCTATCAAAATTTGTTAGGATTGTCCAGATTTTCCAAATGCTGCCTAGGACTAAAAGGAAAACAAGAAGGAAAAATATTTTACAATCACTTTTGTATGGGTGCCATTAGTATGACCTTACTAGTAAAATCACTGAAACTAGAAGCATCTGCTTGGAATGGAAAATACACTTGGAATGACAGAGCTGTGTTTTATTAACACATCAGCTAGAAGGTGGAGTTATCATGGCTGAGGGTTAGGAAGAGGAAAGAATAACAAAGGGACAAAAAGGCTGCTATTCTAAATGAATAGGGCTGAGTGAAATTGTAGTAGGGCATTATTTAAGTGAAATAAAAACCAACTAACATTCTAATCTTGGCTTATTTCAGAATCCTGTTACCAAAACCAGAATTTAATTTCTATGAGCTATTGTTTTTTATTCCAGTCCATACACAAGCAAACAAAAGAATTTACATTAGTGACTCACTTGTCCAAAGTATAATGCGACTGCAACAACTAACTTAAATGCAGCCAAAATAGAAATTTTATGGTGCAGAGGCATTATTTATATTTATTCCTTTGCTAAAAACACTTTAAGTATATGAAAAACTGTCAAGATCAAAAGCCACTATGCGAATTAGGAGGTTATGGATCTGTTTCTGTACACAAATGTGTCTCTTTGGTTGTCACAATGCTTTAGGACAATCTAGAACCACAAAAATCTCAAACATTACTTGACGTGGCAGGAAACATGGACACAGAAGAGGCAAATTCTTACTGTTTGAACAGTGCTGCTTAAACCTCTATCACTGTCTTGTCTAGGAAAAATAGGTTGGATGGAAAACATCAATGGGCTGAGGCACAGCCTGAGCCACAGACTGAGAGTTGGACTTTGGGGACTGGATTATTGAGAATGGCAAATGATGTGAAGTAAAGAATAGAGATAATTTCAGGAGAGTGCTTGTGCAACAGAGGAAAGTTAAAATCTCATGCTGCAGCTATAATGATGTGGAACAAATATGGAGTGTGAGGTATTGTGAAGATTCCTGGTGTTCTTGTGTTTAGAAAGGCAACATCTCCTGAAGCATTCTCACTAGGATTAGCTATTTAGTAAGAGTGGTGTGTGCAGCTTGACAAATACACTGTGAGAATTACTTTTATACTTCATAAGCTCATTCCCTTGACTGTTGTCATCACTACAAGCTCTGGCCTACATCTCATGATCATAGTTGGAGAGGTTTAAGTCAGGTTTTTAGTCCCCTGCAATCTTCTCTTAAGTACTTTTGTTAGTTTTGTGGGGAAAAGCAAGATTGTCTTTCTGCTCCTCTATCCTTGACCTAAACTTGTTACTTTTGGTGAAGTGCAGACACCATCTGTGGTAATAGGTAAAGAAAGTTCAGCAATTATGTTACTCAAATTCCTTTTGCAAACAAAAAGCAAGAAAATGCTTGTATGCAAAACAGACCAGTACAAAAATGCTAAAAATTCTCATTGATGAGACAAGGTAACACGCAGAACTGGATACATTCTGCTTTCTGGTGCATTGAAAGTCCTGGATGATGAAACTAATTTCAGGTCATTCTGGATTTTCATTAGTGCAAGGAAGAGCAAATTCTATCACATTTGTTAAATCACTTTCTTTCCTTATGATATCAAAATTTGAAGAAAAAAATGCTTAGTTTTCAAGTCTTAGATATTCCTGATTGTGCAGAATTCTGCATACCGAGCTGGAGCTTAAAGCATGACGGATGCAGATTTATGCATCTAATAGTATTGGCATCTTAGACCTATTTTTTGCTGTTGATTGAACTAAATATTGTTACAATATTGTATCATTATGTGTATAGCAATATTTCTTTAAATTATTTTGCACTGCTGAGCTGAGACCTACCCAGCATTTCAAAGCAAAAATATGATTGTAAGATCCTGTTTAAATAAAACTGGGATATAAGCAGAAAATAAAATTAAACATGTATTTTTCTTGAGAGATCTGAAATTTTTAAGTTCAGATCTAAACAACATTTCCAAAGCCTATGGTAAATTGAGGATATTCAGTGTTATAAGAGGTCGGCTCTTTCGGCTGTATGGCTGTTCCTCAAAAAACTTCTTTTAAGTTTCACAAAAAACTCCATCAAGAGGCTTTTCTATTAAAATCTAATGTGTTCTGTCACATCTTTTGCCCAAAGACTGAGAACTTGGCTAACCATGGCTGGAGGCAGGGCAGCAGAAGACATGTACAGTGACTGTAAGCAGAAGTGAATGACTGGTGACTGCCCAGGCTTAGGACGGGCAGGAGGGCTCAGCTCAGGCTGAGGCATGCTAGCAGGGTTGTCTTGTCCCCTGAAGATGTCCTTTGCTCTCCCTTTTCCTGGGGCAAGAGGGCCCCAGCAGGCAGGATCAAAGGCAGGGGAAGATGGCAGCACCAGAGGCAGGGGCTTAAATAGGGCTGTGTGCACTTTCCCAGCAGCAACTGGGGACAGAGCAAAACCCTTATCTTGCATCTGCTCTTGAAGGGGGGCTGTTGTCGGGTGCACCCCTGTGCATGCCGAGGAATGAAAAGCCCTCGTGTGTAGACAAAGATGCCAGAGAGCACTTGTGCCACGGTCCCTGGATCCTCTGGCAGTCAGCACAAAAGACGGCAATTTGTCTGCTCTCCAGACATTTATTTTTTGAGTGGGGAGGAGGACTGAGCACTCACAGGACTGCAAAGCAGAGAAATTACCAAGTTGCCTAGAGAAATAATAATGTCATGTGGAACTATTCCTTATTTGGGTACCAGATGAGAAGTGGCTCAATCAATTTAACAGACATCAAAGTGTCCAGTGCCTGGCTGGGCTCAGTGACAGTAGTTTGCAATCCGGTTTTGAGTGCAAAGACATCACTCCCGTTATGTTCATTTACCCAGTTAGCACAAACTGGAACTCATGTTGTCCCTTTTAAGAATCAGAGTAATAATGAAATAGATAGATACTGAAACCCCTCAAATTGGTCGAGTTAAATGACATCCAGCATTGCGCAGTGCAAATGAGCTTTCTTTTCTTGGAAAATGAAGGGATTTTTTTTGTATGTAGTTATTTAAGTGGGACTTTTTTCAGTAGTCAAACCAACAGACTATGTGAGTGCAGGCTGAACAGAGGATGTAAGGCACAGGCAGCATCTGCAGCTGTACTGTTATCATTCCACAGCCTTTCACCTTGCACGTGCTTACCATATTGTAAAGATAATTGTAAAATAGTAACAATTTCTTCCATCTTTCTTTCTTCCCCTGTAAAATACTAGTGACAAAGTAGTGTCTGAAGAACAGGCATTTTTGCTGTTGAGGAGAAGAAAGGAAGTTAAGAGTGGGTGAAACACAGATGAAGGGTCATTATCCTTATTTCACTTTGGCGTTAACAAAAGCCTTATCAAGCCTGGACTCTGTGCAAAAAATGTGCTGGTAGGTGTGTGACCATCCCATGCACATCTGCTGCTGCAGCAGGGCAGGAAGGCAGAAGCTTCTGGAGGTGCCAATGTATTCCCTGTATTGGTTTCCATTGCTGGAGCTGTTGTGCTCAGCAGCAGCAGAGTATGTCTGGGGGAGAAAGCAGGGTACCAGAAAAGAGCAAGGCACTGAGATGGTGGTGTGGTTTAGTCCCAGTAGACAGCAAATGAACACACAGCAGCTTGCTCACTCCCCCACCCAGATGGATGTGGGGGAGAATCAGAATAGTAAAAGTGAGAAATTTGTGGATTGAGACAAAGGCAGTTTCATAATAATTAAAAAAAAAAAAAATCAGCAAAGGGAGAGGGACACCACTCCAAACACACACCCTGCCCAGAAATTCAAGTGATGCAAAAGCAAACCGTTTCTCATCACAAATTGATAGGTGCCCAGGGCAACAGCAGTCTCCACCAACTTCCACCCGTGCCCAGTTTTGTTACTGCACACGATGCCATATGGTCTGGAATACCCCTTTGGGTCACCTTCCTGGCTGTGTCCCTTCCCAGCCCCTTGTGCACCCATAGCCTCCTTGCCAGTAAGCTGGGGTGAGAAACAGAAAAGGCTGTATAAGCTCTGCTCAGCAATAGCTAAAACCTCCCGGTGTTATCAACACTGTTTTCATCACATATCCAAAACACAGCCCCATACCATCTACTATTAAGAAAATTAACTCTATGCCAGGGAAGACCACTACAAATGGTTAGGGATGCTGAACCACTTCATTGGGTCCAATCAGTGGTCCTGTGTTCAAGGAATAAGCTTCCATCTCTGGTGCTCCTGTTGTGTAGGAGAGGGAATGAATCAGTGCTTGCTCCAACTCTGGTCCTGATCCTTCAGCCAGGGCTTGCACAAATCTCTCCCCCAAGCTGGTGACACCTTTTGATATATGCGGGCAGGGGGAGGGGAGCCAGTGTAATTAGAAGGGAAAAAAAGCTGAAAGAGAACTAATTACTGCAGTCATTTTATTTTTTTTTTCTGGCTTTGTTAATGAGGAAATGGAATTGGGAAACAGAGATACTGTATATGAAACACTTTGACAGTTTAAAAACTGTTAGTCACATCTAGCGAGACTGCTTAATTTTTAGTACTAATAGCAAAGACATTCCCAGAACAACAGTTCTCTGAGCTGCAGTGGTACTCTGGGGATGCTGCTGCTATTTGTAACAATATTACTCCTCTTCGGGTTTTTTTTTTTTTTTT
>VXBX01009735.1:280282-318445 GCA_013400415.1 Scytalopus superciliaris | reverse complement strand
TTTGGTTTTTTTTTTTTTTTTTTTTTTGAAGTCTCATCACTCCCCTTTTATTGTGGTGCTCGTGGTGTGTGATGAGAACAAGGGAGGTTTGCACATTTGGAGTGGCTCCTGCATGTCTTGACACATCCTACCCAGCTCACCCGAGGATCAGTGGAACAGGCAGCTGCCTTCTTCATCCCCTCTCATGCTGATACTTTGGCAGTCACCAACTTTCATCCACCATCAAAGGCAGGTGATGACTCTTCATGCAATGAGAAACACCTAACAAAAAAATGTGTATAAATGACTATCCTTTCCCAGGATTTTACACAGTGTTCAGTCCAATAGTTGGTAACGTGTGAAAGCAACACACTTAAAAAGGAAAGCACAGAGTTTTGACCTTTTTCGCTGTAATACAGGTTTTTGTAGCAACTTGGTTGAAGAAAACCATATATCTGCTTCTTACCCTGAAACAAACAGAAATGAACAGACAGAAGTTGGCACATTATTTTTCTTTTATCGTTATATTTTGTTATTGAAATGTTATAATACAGTATCCACTCACATTTTTTATGCAGGCATCTTGGCATGGATCCATTTGTAAACAATGATTATACATGCCAAGCTCACATTGAAGGCAATAGAGTTTGACATATATAGAATCAGGCATACTCAGCTCTTGTGTGCTGATTTGCACCAAAACTTACATTTGTTTGTGTGTCCAACCACTCTCTTTTTTCTACCAAAAGCACTTATTTTATTTTTTCCCATAAATCTGTAGCTGCCAAAATCCAGGCTGTACCCTAATGTCATCCTCACTACCTCAATTTTTCCACTGGACTAATATGCAGATAAACATCCACAGAAAAAGAAACCCCAGAATTTTCTATTCTCTCACATTTACTTGCTACAACTGAGTACTGATCCCAAAGGGTGCTGTACTGGACGACTTCCATTACAGAGGTGAACATTTGAATCTGTTCCACAATGGGCCAAATTCAGAACTGGTATTAACTCCAATTAGCCTATTACATTTGGGAAGAAGGTGGTTTCTTCCTTTTCTAGAGAGAGAAGTGGATTTGCTTTCAATGTAAAAATATGCAGTGGCACAAATATCTCTTAAACTGTGCTCTCTGCAACAAATCTGAATTTGGCCTAGTCTCCAAACACAATTTTCACAAATTTGGACTGAAAGGAAAATCCTTGATTACTTTGTGTGGTCCCTTGTTCTCAAATGGAAACAGGTTATAGAATTTATTTATCAAGCTTCAATTTACCCTAATTATGTAATTTTCTTCCCCCACCCTTATATTAATTAGAGAGCTGTTCAGGAAGCCACTCTTCCAGTGGCTCAAAATGGTCTTCTAAATCCAGTCTTACATATTCAGGAATAATTTATACTCATTTTTTTTTCATGCCACCATTTTGCTTTAGCTTAAATAGCTCTTTCTTCTCCATGTTTTTACCTCCCTACAATGTGTTTGTAGGCAGCAATCATAACCCTCATTGTTTATCACATCTCTATTTACTACTTTAATTAGAAATAGGAGTCCTGATTTCTTCTTTTTCTTTTCTTTATGAAATAAAAGATTGATTATCAGATATTTGATACCACCAATTTTCTTGCTTTTTTTTGGTGTTAATTTTAAATGGCTTCAATTTATTTAACTTGCTGCTCATATGGAAAAAGAATTTTATGCCTAATTGGCTGCATTTTCATAGCTGCACAAAGGGGACATTGCGTAAAGGCGAAGCAATTGGATTCCTTGTCAAAACAAATTAGAAAGTATATTTTTGGTTCTTGTTAGGCAACAAAAATACTCCATTCCTCCATAAGCTGTATAATCATTTGACCTATTTATGACCTCAGGTGCACTTGGTTCACCTCCAAAGACCAAATGAAGTGATAACTGTAGCCAGTCAATAATCCAGGACTTAGCTGGCCCAGGAGACGTTAGTATTAGTGTCCTGTGGGTGATGTCTAAATTAGATGGCAGTCAGGTACACTAGAGTGGTCATTAGAGTGGGCAGATGTGCACAGCTAATGGCTTATAGTGGGGATTGCTGCAGGGGGAATTCCTTGAGAAAAAAGTACGTTAATACGAGACAATAGGCTATACAAACGGGTACTTTTCTCTAAGCTGTGACAAATATTTTCAATATACAGACTTGTTGTGATTAATTGATGGAGAAAATATGTGAATTGCTAATTTAACATGAAAGGTGAAACTAATCTGGGTGCATAAACAATGGCCAGCAATACCACACAAAGTGAGCTTTTAATTCTAAATCTGTAGAAACACAGCTTAACTAGGAATGCAGCCCAGAGCCCTGTGCACAACAGAATAAAGCTCTACACATGTAAGCAAAAAAGTCTATGATCTCATTGCAACGTTGAGAGCTAAGCAGCATTACTCCCAGATCACAGAGAAAACTAAGTGCACAAGTGACCTGTGTACCAGCATCTATGCAAATCTGAGGCAGATGCAGAGATTTATACACACTTTACACACCCCTGAGGAAATACCCTTTTTATATCACTGATGGAGCAGATGTATTTTCCTCTGTGAAATGTGCATAGAATCTGATCAGAACAAAGTCTAATGTATTCAAAACAAGCACACAACGTCCCTTAACTTTACTAGTAAACTGAAACAGAGAGCAATGTCATACCTGAACTAATTAGAGGGTTTATTGTATGCTGTGACTATACATTTGCATGAGTGTTCTGGAAGAATCCCGTGCCATTCCAACTGCACTGCAAATTCTTATCCAGGCAAAAATAACTTTTATACTGATCATAATTGGTATTGTGATGAAAAAGCTGTCAATGAGAGGTATTAAAATCCCTTAAAAGTTTTGATGTGGGTTTCCACTATTTCCTCCTCCTGCTCCCCTACCCCTCCCCTCTTTTAATTTTGTGGATATGGAAGATAGAAAAGTAAAGACTCTGGTCAAAAGTCATTCCCAAACAGAGCTTTGTAGAGCAATGAGCCCAGCCTCCTAAATATTTTGCAACAAGAAAGTGAGTATTCTGCAAAATGTAAACTTGTACTTTTTATTGTTTTGGTGTCGTGCCATCAGAATACAAGAACATAGTGCAGTTATTGTCTGTGTAATCCTAAACAGTACAAAATGAGATGTATATTTGAAACGCCAAGGCATTTGAATGTATCTTGTGCCATAGTCATGGACAATTATGTAAGGATCCATGAATAAAACATTTTTAGTACATGAACAGAGTAGAAACATAAGAAAAAAAGGAACAAAATGTGCAATAATGAAGCAAGAAGGAAATTAATCCTTTAATCTTTTTCTGACTTTAGATCATAACACTCCAAGTAAAGCAGAATTACTCATAGTAATGTCCAGAGAAATACATAATTTACAACCTATCCACTGCAAAGATTTTAATCCTCAGTTTTTTTGTGAACCCTACAGATGGAGAAATTATTGTCGGCCTTTCTAAGCCTTTGATACTGCAGTGAGGAGATCCAAAAAAGGGGCCGCATTAGTGTCCATAGATTTAAATGCAGGATTAACAAGATGTTAGTGTTGAATTCAGGACAATGAAAGGCAGCCTCACAAAGCAAATAAATCACTCATCCAGCTTCTGCCATCAGCTGGCAATAATGTTGCAAGAAGACCACTTGTTCCAAGGACCTTGTAGCTCACATAGTGGCACAGATATTTGTCAGTCTAATGAAAGCCTCAGAGAAAGGAAGGTATAATTTGCAAATTATTTAAGTAGCTGAGTTATTGAAAGATTAAATATAATACAATTATTTCCACATGCCAAGTGATATAGCAGCTGATTTTGAGATATGATCTTTTATTGATAAATGAGTTCCTGTGATTATTCAGGATGTTATTGCTCAATGCTACCGAGACAGGTTTTGGGTGCTTGCTAGCTGAAAACCCAAGATCTGTCAGAAGCAGGGTACTAAGAAGATCATTTATACTGACTAATGAAAATGAAGTATTCTGATTCTAGAACTGATTCTTAATATCTTTTTGCAACTAGAGAAGCAATATGGGGGACATCTAAAATAAAGACTGTCTTTAAAGACTGTTGCTCAAAACAACCAGGCCCTTCTCAAAGTGCGGACCTCTCTGTTACGGAATTAAAAATTAAGCTTTATTTTGGTGATTGAGCTTTATAAGAATCATCTGGAGATGCGGTAAGTACAAACTATATTTCCCACTTGCTCATAGGTTGACATTGATCCAGTGGGTGAGCAGGGATCACCATTGATCCAGGGAGTTCCAAACCTGAGAATCTTCCTCCCAACCTCTATCTGATTGAATTTAAATGGTTTTAAAGTTTTAAGAGCTTTCATGAGTTTAATGCAGCCTTGAGAAATGTAATTCCCTGAACACAGGCTTGAGTTTAGTGCTCTAGAAACTGTGACTGATGGTGAAATGAGGAAGGGCTAATTAGTTGATCAGATCTGTTATGGGTATTTGCCCTCTTTGAGAAATTCCAGGATCTGGAAAAATATGTAAAATAACTGGGAAATACGAAGAGGCAATATGAGTGTTTCAAGCTTAAGGGAGGTTATGAAGAGCTTTGTTGAGAAAGAATAGAAATATTTTATTTAAAAAATTGGAAATCTTGTTGTGATCATAGCTGGGTACAAAGGTTTGGTGTCTCCCTACAGTTAAGAAGCCAGTTTTGAAAGACTCTTGAGTTCTGTGGATTTACATGGACTGTTTTTCTACATTTTCTGATGGTGATGCTTTCTATCTTAGAACTTCTGTCTGCTCTCAAAATAGGTATAGTTCTAAGGGTAGTCAAAAAAACTAGAGTGATGGCACAGTGCCCTCATGTGCAGAGTCCCTGTGGTGAGGAGGCATAAGATAAACTGACAATGGGTTGAAAGAAAGAAAAACTGGTGGAACCAAGATGAGCATTTTTAGAAATCAGAATTTCTGATAGAGGAGAGGGTGTAGTTTAAAAGCTTCAGCATGGACAGATAAGTATTATTAATTTTCACCCTCCTCTCCATTTAAAATTACACTTTTTGGCAGTTAAATTTTACCTATTTCCAAAAGTCTTCCACCTTTTATTTTACTGATCATTATTTGACTGGTGAAGAAGTGCTGACTGAACATTTGCCTACCTTAGCAATAGAAACAAAGTCAACCCTATATGCTGCTATTTCTTTTGGAAATAGTTTTAATTTAGCACCAACCACTTCTAAGTTGCAGCAAAATTTTAACATCACTCTCCCTGAAAACCCTTCAGATTCCTTGTACATGTGTGACAAACATGAGAGACAAAGTGCCTGAGAGGGGAGTGGTTGGGGCGGGGTGGATGAGGGTGCTGATCAGCTTTGGTTCATTGGAGGTGGAGAGAGCTGTGGCAGAGGTACAGGATGTGAGTGGGCTCCTTTCTCCAGCAGACCTGGCCAAGGGTAACTCAGGGTAAATGGTGATGCTCATCTTCCACTTTCCCTGCTATGGGCTGGAGCTGATGAAAACATCAAATGGCAAGAAGAAAAAGCACAGAAATGAAAAGAATGTGGTGGAAAGAAAATGCAAGCATGCCAAGAGGCAGGATCTCCTGGTGGAGCAGGAGGTGAGAGGGGAAGCCCATGTCTGCAAGCTCCTTGGTAGCCTTCCTTTGCCTGCAAGATCTCTGCAGATAAAAGAAGCTTGCTGTTCTGTGCTGGAAGCAACAAAGACTTTTCAAGGTTTCATTTTCTGCTGGGAAAAAGGAGAGAGATATATGTATGTGCCTGTGAAAGGTGTTTAGGTCTCTTTGCCTGCCTGGGAGAAGCTCACCTTCATCCGTGTGCAGTGCCAGGCTGTTGGCTGAGAGCTTTGACCATGTAGCTGTGTCTCTTGTGCCAGTTCAAGGAGTATTCACACTTCTGAATATTCAGCTTTTTTTTTTTTTTTTTTTTTTTTTTAAATAGAGATTGAAGCATCTTCAGGGAGGCAAGGAGAGGCTCTCAGTTCTCAGAGCTACTCCTGAAAAATTCAGCCCTAAGGCTCTTTTAAGGGCTTGTCTTTTTTCTGAGTCAGGCAGAGCAGGTCTGGAAGCTGGAGTTTTGCACAATTCCTCATGTCCCCATTATAAACATAGAGCCAACATAATTGTTCCAGTTTGACCAGTCTGACCAGCTGCTGAAAAAGATTTGCTGGCAGAAGTTTGTTGAGACTCAGATGAAGTCCATGAAAAGTTTCTCTGTAGATGAAATGGTGTTTTCCAACTGGTTTGCCAGAAAATTGCCAGTTAAATTTTGCAGGAATGCATCCTGTATTGGAGGCTTACAGGGGGATGATTGCAGATTTCTACACATGAAACCAAAGCAAAGACTGGATTCAGAGCCTATAAAACTAAAGAGGGTTTCCCCTTCACACTAACTTTCCCTCAGTGGGTCTTTCAGCACACTCATACAGCACCAACTTCCTGGGAACCCAGAAATTGCAGTTACTGTTTAAAATCTCCTTCCCACAACAGACAGTTAACTTGGAATGAGTAAAATAAACTAGCAGTTTATCTCAGCTAACTGCCTTTTAAACTTCTCAACTGTCTTTGCAGTCCTGAGGGCAGTTTCATAGATACTGATCACACTGGACAGGAGATAGCAACTTTGGGATGATGAGCAGCTCATGCCAAAATAGTGCACCTAGCTCAACTTGTCAGTGATTTCAGCCTTGAGGATGAATATTTTTGCTGCAAGTGCAGCAGCTCCCGTGGGAAGAGTTTTATTCACACATTAGCCACCGGAGGCTCTTTTAAAATTAAAATTCATCCCCCAGGGACACTATAACAACCCATAAGGATGCTGGGGAGGTGAAAGGCTATAAAGAAGTCTGAGAGGAACTATTTTACTATTGCATACTCCTTTTTCTCTTCTGTGGCTGCAACCTGGACTCACTGTGCCAGTGCCGGGGTACTGACCAAGGGGCTGCAGGGTCTGAGGTGCTGCTTGACTGCACTGACCAAGGGGGTGCTCAGCCAGGACATTGGCAGCCACCAGCGCTCTCTACAGCTGGCTTTCCATACTATGGAAACCTCAGCTTGGGGCCTCTGCGAGCACGGTTGTGTGCTTTGACACCAAACAAGACACAAATACACTGTTTGGAGTACAAGCACAGCTTTACCCTCTCCTTTGTCCCATCTTTGCATTAGGAATGGGAATAAAGGAATTGAGCTCTCTGACTCGGGCTTGAAATTCTGATCTAAGACCAGCATCCTCTGTGTTTCTTTTCTAATTAGTCTCACAGAGAGGTGCTGGGATTGTTCAGTGTATGCTGGAGGGGATAACAGTGTGCATATGCCTTTTGCCCAAAGCGTAGGGGAAAAAACCCTCCTGTGCTGGCATTCCTGGAAACATTGTGTGAATAATTCTTTTATTGGTGTTTGGACACAGGTGATCTTTTGAAGCTTAAAATACACGAGGCTACTGCCACTTGTTTTCTTTGGTGTCTGTGGACAAAGAATGAAAGGGTAACTGAAGAGAGGGCATTTGGACTTGAATGCAGTCCAGGGACCTCTGGGAATGTGTTGGTACTGGGAGCTCTTCCCATGACAGTTATGCACTTTTTATCTGTTTTCAGCACAATTACAGTGGATCTACAGGGACTTTAAAAATTCCCTTTTAGGCTTGATCTGGGGAGCCCTCTGATTACATAATTGATTTCTGCCTTTCTAAAATTTCTGGCTGATCATCCCATTAGTTGAAAATGGTGGAGGATGTGAAATGGGAAACTATAGAAAATTGGACAAGCCGTGTGATTTTTTTCCTCTCTCTGATGGCTCATTTTGCACCCTCCGTGCACACTCAGCCTTTATGCTGGCCAGTAGCAATCTTAAAAGTGACAATAATAATTCAGGTCACAGCCTAACAAAACATCTATAAACATTCATATATTTTGCCAAGTGAGTAATCCTTGTGAACATCAGGAGATTTATTACCTTGCTGTTTTTGTGAATAAGAGATTTTTCATGTGTCTCAGCAGGATATGAGTGATTAAATAAACTAATAAGAGAAGGGAAGAGCAGTTTTCAAAGGTTTTTTGTTTTTTACAAGTGGGTAAAAGATTAAAAAATCATAGAATATTTCAGGTTGGAACGGACAGTTAAAGGTCATCTAGTCCAACCTTTCAGCAATGAGCAGGGACATCTTCAACTAGATGTTGCTCGGATACATCTATTGATTCAATTTTGATGTTTTAAACTTGTTAAGAATCAATATAAAATATTACATATATTTATACTAAATATCTTTATTTTACACACCTTAAACCTAGGGAGTGTTTTGATCAATATTTCCATATGAATTTCATTAGTCATGGAAACCAATTAGTTCCTAGCAGTATCTATATTACAGATGCTTTCCACTGGGAACTTCGATGAAATTTAGCTCATTTCTCACAGGTCCCTTGACACCCATGAGAACAGAAATATCTTTCAGGACCACTACTGGCCCCAAGTGGCAAGGTCATGATGAAAGTTGTCACCTCCTGCTTTCTCCTATATTTGTCTCATGAAGAGGAAAGAAGGAATAAATATTCGAATCTCTGGATTTTGCAGTCTCTGGAAATGTTCTGTTTTCCCATCATGACAGGCTGTGAATAGAACACAATTTACTAAGACAAAAGGATATTAGACATAAATACATTTACAGCCATGGTTTCCTCAGAAACCTGATTTATTGGGAACTGTGATTGACTGATGACCTTGCTTATCTTCTGTAGTGCTATTTGAGCTTCTTTTTTAAGTAATTGTATGTTTTTATTTGATCTACACATAATTTCTTGCCAATTATGCTGATGAAGTGTGAAGCTCATTCACAATTCCTCTTTCAGATTCCAGTTCAGTACACAATAATCTTCAAACTACCTACGGCTGGATTGTCAAGGTAGAAGTAGGTTATTTGCTGCTGACATGATTTGACCTACATTAGAAGGAGAAAAGAATAATCTCCCTGCCTTTGTTGGTTCCATAATCAGTTTTTCAAAAGTGTGCAAAGTCCGTCTTTAAGGAAAGAATTTTGTATCTCAGGCTGAACAGTGTCATCATAACTTCAGTTAACTGACTTCACTGCAGATGTAAGAAGAAATAATGTAATCTAGTATTGTCAAAAACATGTTTTGATTTGAAATTTGTGTGTGCACATGTGTCCTTCAGAGGAGCTGATTCAAAAGAAAAAGGTGAAGACTAGTTAGCAGCCTGAAGGATAGAGAATTCCCTTGGGCTGATAGCAGCCATGGTTTGAGCACTGCGACAAGAGAAAGACTTAAAACACAAGTCTTTTACTATTCAAGCAAATGCTTCAACCATGCCTAAGGTGACTGGTGTTGGCACTTCTTACCTCAGCATGTTTTTCAGTGGATGTGCCCAGGGCTGGTGTGTTCAGAGACAAACCCAGCGCTGCTGCTGCTGCTGCTGCTGCTGCTGCTGCTGCTGCTCCTCTGCTGTGCATCAGGTGTGGTC
Source organism: Scytalopus superciliaris (assembly GCA_013400415.1). Classification (NCBI taxonomy): domain Eukaryota; kingdom Metazoa; phylum Chordata; class Aves; order Passeriformes; family Rhinocryptidae; genus Scytalopus; species Scytalopus superciliaris. Next base: position 309,015 of record VXBX01009735.1, on the reverse strand, counting down.
TGTTTGCCAAGGTGAGAGGAAGCCGTGGTACCTCTTGTACCATCTCAGTAAATTGTGGATGGGACTAAAGAGCACTGAAATGCAAGATTTTTTAATCACCTTCCCGGGCTTACGGCTGCCTGGGTCCCAAGCTTAGCTGAGAGTTTAATCTTTTTTATCTACATTACAACTGAGAGTTATTGCACTTGGCTTTGTGCGGTTCTATTACATTTACACTATAAACTGTCTGAGAATAACCCCTTGCTAAAAATCTGTTCTCACTACCAGTAAAGTTACTCTCAGTGGATGTTATTGTGACTGAGGTCAAAATTTATCCTTTGAGAATTTAGAAGCAAACATGTTTTGCAGAGAAAGCCAGAGTCAGTTTGTACTCTGGAAGCTCAGAAGCTAATGTAGAGTTTGTGCTTTAGCAATCAGGGTTTTTGTGATTGTTAACCAGCCAGTTACTTAGCACTAATAAAGCCATATGAAACAGTTTTTGTTGAAGTTCAGGTTACAATTGTTTTACTTTGAATAGTATTAAACTCGAAAGACAACCCCCCTGCAACTGCAGACTGAGGTACTTCTCAGCACCAGTATGAGAAAATTGGTCTCTATTATTACTCTGAGTGTGATTCTGAGACGAGAATAATTCAAGAAGAAAAGAAAATAATTAAACCTCCTAAAATTAAAGTTCCGCTGTGTCAGCCATCCCCTGCCTTGTATGATTTTTGGGGACTTTCACCTGACAAATGAAGCTACCTGGTCTGCTAAGGGGTTAATCAGTTTGGTTTCTTAACAATTCTTAACCACAATGAAAACATTTTAGCACCTAAGAGGAGAGATTGTGGGTGAAAAATGGAAGATACATGATTTATCACTCCCCTCACAAATAAAATTTATTCATTGCATCCACCAGCTATCACACAGATGGTCAGAAAATTGGCTTTGTGTAGGGATGTGGATTCAGGCATGAATATTAATATGAGACAGATGTAAACGCATATTAATATGCACTTGCTTTGCATGGACTGACATTACAATATTTTCATTAAAGAAACCGCATTTGAAATGGAAAGTATAGGTCACCTTTTCAAAACATAAAATAGTAGGGTACAGTGTATTTACACCTTCCTGGCACAACAGAAACAATGGAATAAATATTTCTTTTAAAAAGAAAGAAGAGTGTGTGACTGTTCTTGCAGAAAAATATGTTGGATGCAGCATAATAATTAATAAATCAGGAAAACATATCTCAGTTTGTTGTTAAAACACATTTCCCTTTTTGCCTGGCTTGTTACACCGGCAGTAATGCACATCGGAATGTGGGAGTGATAGATACTGGCCTTCAGCTCAGCATACGGTGAAGTTAAGCTAAGTTAGGTAGACTTACTAAACTCACTCTGTCTCAAAATGCACCATTCAATATGTTGTTTTTCCAATGGCAGCAGTGCATAAAACCTGTAAGATTTATGAAGATACAATGCTTCATGTGGATTCTTTTTTGGTAAGGGACAGCACTGATGTTCACAGCAATGTTCACATCTGTGCATTGTTAGTATTTGCTCATGGTATCACCATGCCTTTGCCCAAAGAGAAACACAGTGTCATTATATACATGTCATATTATAAAAGACAATTTCACGGATATTTGCTAAGCATTTTTTGCAGACGTTCTGCAACAGAAATATAATTTCAAAAGGGAAATGGGGTTGATTTTCTTCTTATATAAAACATTCAGGCACTTTCTAGCTGGTAGCTGTAGCACTCGAGTGTTTGAGTAAACAGTTTTATAGTTATAAATATTTGCAAGCAAAGGTTCTCACAGCTAAGATGAAAGGTACCAGCAGACTGTCCAGTGTCTTGTCAGATCCCATGCACCCTTTGCATGCAACTGTGAAATTATAAATCTATGGAATTACCTAGACTGTCTTCTGCTTGTATTGCAAAGCAGGTAGGGAGCCCTCTGCATCCTGCACATGCAGTTGTGGACTCGTGGAGCTGACTCCCTCCTCTACAACTGTGTAATTTAAAGACGGCACACGTGCTGGTGCAAGCAAGATGGAGCTTTTTGTCCATGTTCAATCCCTGTGACTAACAATGAAAACCCTGTGTACAAGGTGGAGATAATAATTACACTTTTGTAAATTGCTTTGAGTGATGAAATCCACAGTATATTATCAGCCAAGCCCCACTGCTTGTTAAGTGCAGGATGTGGCACAGAAATGGTTGCCCTATGGGCTCCCTGTGCTCTTCCCGGCTGTGAGGCTGCTCGGTGAGTGACAGAGGAGCCCTGGGCAGTGCTCTGGATGTGGCACCTGCCCCTGTGTGGGGAAGGACTTTGGAAAAGGCTCTTTGTGCTGCCTGCAGATTGTCCTACGTGGGAGGCATTTTTGACTAGGTTTTTAGAGCAACCAACCATCTCAGTCGGTATGATGAGAGGGTAGTATCTAGTGCCCCAGTGTATTTTGGAAGCCTCTATGAAAATGGCAGCCTGATAGCTCTTCATGCTGCCAGATGCCAACAGGGCTTTTTGTATTTCTTGCAGCTGATGCTGAATAAATAAATGTGGGCTGTGACCTTTGCTCCAGCCCTCCCAGGTGCTTGAGAGTCCAAGGTTCCTCTCATATGTGTGCATGTGTATGTCAATTTAATGATGGGAAAGGAGAAGGAAAGCTTATATTTGCTTTACTTATCCCCCTTCCCCCTTTTCAACTTCCTAAGTTTCAGAAAGTTTCACACAGAAGACTGCTGTGTAGCTCCTGGGAGCATGATGCCCTTGTTTTCCCTGTGGCTGACGGGCTCCAGCTCAGCTGTCAGTCAAACAGAGCATCTCCAGGAAGGCAATGCAGCAGGGACCCGGCTCCCGGCTCATTATATGCTTCTGTCAATAGAAGAGAAGAGATCTCATTCACATAACGTATTTTGTATCACAGGTAACTTCCTCAAATTCCCAGTCATAAATCTTACTTATTCAATATTCTGTGGTATGATTCATCTGGCAAGCTAGCAGAGATTTCAGCAAGTCTGGCAGCTCCCAGCAATGCTTTTCTCTCATGACTTCCTCTCTACCCCCATATTCAATGTGTCTTTTTTATCTCTCCCTCCTTATTTTGTTTCCTCTCACAAAATCCCAGAGAATTGGTATCTTATTTAGCAAGTTTCTTCAGAAATTACTTTCAGTGGAAAAGTATAAATTAAAAAAAAAAAAAAGGTGTGTTTTTTTTTTAAATTAAAATATTTTAGTTTGTTGAACAATCCTAGCTTATTTTAATCTCAAATGAGCTGAACATTCAATTGGATACCCTTGGGACAGCTGGTGAATTTGTCATCAGGAAGCCTGTTTCCATGTGTCTCACACATGGCAAGACTCTGGCCAGGTGAAATGTCACAAAATAAGGACATTGTTTGCTTTCTGAAAGTGTTCAGTATTCACATTTCCCATCCAAATTCAGGATAAAATGAACCATGGAAAGTGCTAGTTTTCACTTACGTGTAGCACTGGCCACTAGTTGGACAATGGAAGTTAGAGACAGGCATGGGCGTGACGGGGTCCTGTGCCCAGAGAAGAGCTCACTGTCTTGTTTTTAGGTGACAGGTGAGACTGTGCTTGGCTCATGAATCCCTGCTACATATACTACATGTTAATAGGCTGTATACTTACTACATGTTGTAGGAAATATCCTTCATGTTAATAGACTGGAAAGCTTAGTGTTGATAACCCGTCATCTTGAGAGGTATACTTTGCACAGTTAAATGTGTTCTGATGTTTTGAAAACAAAAATTAAGAGTGTGGTATGTCTAGGTTGTGGTACCTTTGGTGCTCCTCCAGGCAGCCAGCTGAAGGCCAAAAATAGAGTCTCCTTGTATATTAAATATATATTTTTGAATGTTTTTCTCTATTTTTTTATTAGTAGACAATCAATGAAGAAGAGAAGGGAGTTGGGATCTGAATTTGCATTTGATGGCTTGTTTTGCTTTTTACACTATGTGAAGAGGTCCCATCAATTATTTTCAGGACAGTGGTGCTGGAAGTTCCTCTGGCTGCATTGAATCAGACTGCAATTATCCTCATCAAGATATTTTCTTTCTGTCCCAGGTAGGGACTGCAGCATTCACTCCATCCAGAGTGGTTGTTCAGACTTTTCTAGGCAGTTTGTTGGCTTTGCCCCTGACTGAGTAACCTTATCTTGCTCTATTCAAGCCCTTGCATATCATTCAGCTTCTGTTCCTTCTGCCAGTTACTGTTTCCTACTCATACGCTGTTCTTTGAAGTATTAAGAAGTCATACTCTGCTTTTCCCTTTGTGGAAAATACAGATTTTTACAAATGGTATCATTGTGAGCAATGCCTTGGGGAGCTTTTGGGTGTCAATGACTCCCTAGCGTCCCAGTGAAGGCCAGAGAGCCTGATGGGGTTGTGACTGACCATCAGAGGACCCATACCTTGGTGTCAGGTTCTGTGGAGCTCTGCATTGCTTCCCTCTGGATACTCTGTGCAGTGTGCTGGCAAGATAGGACTCTTCTCCAGAGCTTTAGCCTTTTCTTCTATTTTATTGCCTTGAAATTACTTTCAAGCCAGTTAAACATAAATAAAATATTAACAGCACCCAAAACAAGATAATTCTTAAAAGTGCCCATAAAACTGCACTGGTGTGCAGTTGAAACATGTGAAACTATGATAAACTTACCTCTGTGTGGTTTCAGTGGGAAGATACTCCCTGCAAGTGAGTCCTAGTGTGCTGTCTGGCACCAGGGATCAACCCCAGGGTCTGCCTTACAGCAGACTGGTGCTGCCCAAGTCAAGTTAGCCAGAGCCTGAGCCTCTCACCTCCAGGCATTGCTCTTTAGTCCACTAGTAGGATTGGAGTAATTAATTTCTCACCTAGACTCATTTCTTTCTGAGAAGACAGACAGACAATTTCTTCTAGTTAATGCAGCTGCTGTTTCCCTGCCTGAGAGATGTCAAGGAATGGTCCCTGTTGCCTAACTGATCACAACCACTCTCTGAGTCAGTGAGGGCAAAACTTGCCTCCCTTGCTCCTCTGCACACCCTCCTGCGCAGTAAGAGATAAATTCTGATATAAAATACAACTTTCCTTCAACCTTATGCTTTAACTCCATCTGTACTTCATCAGACATACTCTTACAAATGTCTAAATTGTTGTACAGTCATTTTATGGTGAAATAGTCTTGGGATGATTTGACCTCAACACTTTTTTTTTGTTGACAGATACTGAAATAACCATGTATTTGTGGTTCAAGTCAGTCATGATTGTTTTCTGTCTGCATTGGATTTGCAAGGACAGATGGCTCCCAATGTCTAGAGCTCAATCCAAGTTAAAACTAGAGAGGAAAGTGGTTTGATTCTTTGCAGGAATTACTGTCTAAACAAAACCTGACTTCAACAGATTTCTGTGCAAAATCCTTTGATTCCTATTTTCCATCTGTGAGAAATTTGGGTTGTTATTGTTGGATTTGTATGTTTCCTTTGATAAACATATTAAAACATGGTTCAAAATAGCTTTTTATCTTCTAAAAGATACACTGTGAATGCAATCTCCTCTGACTCCTATGGTTTTGGAAGAAGTTTTCCTGCTTTTATTACACTTGCACCAGGTTTTTGTAATTCTTTGCTTGTGGCTTTGCTCACAATGCTAATGCAGAGTTTGTGTTTGGCTTAGGAAGCAGCTGTAAAAGGGACTTCAGTACGTGGATATACTAATATTTCCCTCACCTTGACACTTTCTCCATTTTTTGCCTTTGATTACTACCTCCACCAGAGTGAAACTTCAGGTCTTGGCAGTTGGTATTGGGAGGGATGCTGAATGCCACACTTCTGGGGGCTTGAGAGCATTCTCATGGCCCTTTTGCTTTCTGAGCATAGGACTTAACTCCCAGACAGTGAGAACTCAGAGTTTTGATTTTGCATCTTCTCTCACCAAGCAACCCAGAGCTGCAAAAAGAGACATGACTGTTGTCAAGAACTTATGGTCCATATGGTGATGGTCAGTCATAGTTATGTTGTCCTTCCCAAGAGTAGCTTGGATGACCTAAGATGGTTATAGGCAGAGTAAGAAACACTTCAACTCTGATTCACACTGGCTTGAGCTGTAGTCATCTGTTTCTAGTTACTTCCTTGTGAAAATATCCCACTTCTTAATCTCTTTACTGCTATTATTACCAGAAGTACTTGGGAATGCTGGTCATTGAAGAAGCTGGACGTGACCCAGCACTGTGTGCTCATAGCCCATAAAGCTGAACACATCCTGTGCTGCATTACAAGAAGTGTGGCCAGCAGGTTGAGGGAGGTTATTCTGCTCTGCTCTCCCCTCATGAGACCCCATCTGGAGTACTGTGTCCATCTCTGGGGCCCCCAGCAGAAGAGGGATGTGGACCTGTTGGAGCAGGTACAGAGGAAGGCCATCAAGATAATCAGAGTGTGGGAGCACCTCTCCAATGAAGACTGGCTGAGACAGCTGGGGTTATTCAGCCTGGGGAAGAGAAGGTTCCAGGCAGACCTTACAGCAGCCTTCCTTTTCTTGAAGTGGGCCTACAAGAAGGCTTGACAAAGGCCTGTAGTGATAGGACAAGGGTTAATGGCTTTAAATTGGTAGAAGGTAGGTTTAGATTACATGTTAGGAAGAAATTCTTCACTGTGAGTATGGTGATGCACTCACTGAAAGAAGTTTTCCAGATAACTTATAAATACCCCACCCCTGAGAGTGTTCAAGACCAGGCTGGATGGGGCTTTGAACAACCTGGTCTAGTGGAAGGTGTCCCTGCCCATGTCAGATGGATTGGAACTAGATCTTTGAAGTCCTTTCCAACCCAAACCATTCTGTGATCTTCATTAGCAGTCAGCATTCTTATCCATCATCTGCCAACATCTGTGTTAATTGATGAGTCCAGCAGTCTTAGCTGTTCGTCTGTAGCTAACAATGATGCTCTATTTGGCTGGAGCAGATTCTTGAAGCAAGCAGGACCTCTCTGCAGCAGCAGCTGCCCCTCACTGCTGCACCATTGTGCCAGATTTGGGCAATGTGACTGGGTACTGGGGGAGTTTTATTCTCTGAAAGCCCTTATCAGTCACCAGACTGCACTGTTACCCACATTTTCCTGAGGCTGGCTGGCTGGCTGAGGAAGGGAAAATATAGCAATCATTTTCTTCTCTGTGTTTGTCCTGCTGGATATGATTTTGATAGGACAGGGGGTAATAGCTTTAAACTAAAAGAGGGTAGATTCAGATTAGATATAAGGAATGTATTTTTCACTGTGAGGGTGGTGGAATAGTGGCACAAGTTGTCCAAAGAGGTAGTAGGTGTCCCATTCCTGAAAACATTCAAGGCCATTTCAGACAGGACTCTGAGCAACCTGATCTAGTTGAAGATTTTCCTGCCCATGGTAGGGACCTTTAGAGGTCACTTCCAAACCAAACTACTACATCAGTCTTTGATTCTGTGACTATTATTTTATGATTTTCTTTCAGTCTTCCTTCCCAGGCTATGGCATTGGGACACTAGAGTTGAAACTCTTACTATATTCTCTTGATTCAAAGAGCAACATTCCTTCCTTCAGCAAATAAGAATACAACACTAGACCAGCTAGTTTAACAGACAATATTTCACTTTCAAGATATTTTGACCCATATCAAATACTGAATATTTGCCCACTGAAAAGGTGAATTTCTTATACATCTTCTTTACTGAGAATCAGAAAGATCCCCTGCAGAGCGATTGCCTCTCCCTGGGGCAGGCAAGGCAACCTTGGCGTGGTGAAGGAGGCAATGCTGCCAGTGCAGCCCCAAAATCAGCCCTCGGATTGTGCTGGGCTCACTGAGGTTACACAATGCCAATGGATCCTCCAGGTTGTTTACTGTCTTTCTAAATTTGGGATTGAGAGTTGGATTCAAGCCCAAGCTCTGCAGTTTTCTTCTTGCTAAGCCTTCGGTTGGTATCGACACATTGTATATTTTTGCTTCAATTAATGTGTTATTTCTGTTGCACAGGGAGGATTAATTGTACCGTGATCATTTTGCAGTTATTATGTCATGGATATTAATCAGTCTGAGTCTGGAAAAAGATGAGTATTGATCTGTGCTATTTGCTAGAAGTACACTCTTTTGCCCAAGAGATCCCTTGCGAAATATAATTTGGTTGTGCAAGCTTGAAACAAAAATTCAGTCACGAGAAGAGCTAATTAAAATAATTGCTTGCTAGTATTTTAATAGTAATTCACTTTTAGTCATTCATATTGCTGCATGCCTTTCCGTGATGACTGCGGGCCCACAAAATGAGGTAATGAGGTGGACTGGAGCACACTGGAAGAGGCAGGTTATGACAGGCTGAGCACCCATCTGTGTCTGCATGGCAGAATTGCACGGGACTTTGACTCTGAAAGAGTTGTTGGGCAGTATGATGCAAATGTGCATTCCCCCATGCATCTTCCATCCCCAGAGCCCAAGGGTCCACTCTCCCCATCTCCCATCAGGGAGCAGCTCTGGCTCCTCTCTTGGGCACCTCTGTTGGGTGACAGAGCCTGGTGGAGCTGTTGTAGGGCCCAAGGCCCTCTGCCTTCCTGTTGAGGCTCCCCATGACCTTCCTGTGAGTGAAAGGGAGCCTTACTGCAGAAAAAATATGCTGTTGGGCACAGCTTTTGGGCAACAGCAATCTGGACTGAATTTTAAAAAAATCTGTCTCAGGCGTTTCTCTTTTTTTTTTTTTTTTAAATCTTAAACACTATAGAGCCTGGTCTTTAATTTTAGTCAGATGAACAAGAGAGCTTTATAAGATGATTGTGTTCAGATGTACATCTGCGGCAATAATTGGGATACACAAGGACAAGCGATGGTGTCACTATAACATTTCGCAATCAATGCTGGAATGAAACCATAAATAGAAACCACATTCTGTTGTTAATTGTTTGATTTAAACCCATAAACTCTGTAAAACTCAAAGACATAAGAACAATAAAATTACATGATGCTGATGAAAGACATGCAAGTTTTGAGATCAGATCCTAGTCCCAGATTCACATCAACTCAGACATAGGTCTTGTGAACCAGATTAAGACTTAAAGTCTTCTTTTCAGTTTCTTGCGAGCAGTGCTACAGCGGGAAACTGGGGTGATCTGAATGCTTCAGGAATGCAGGCATTTCCTACACTCTCTCCTCTCCTTTTTTTCCCCCTCCGTTCTCTTTCATGCCCCTTCTCCCATCAGGCACTTCCCATGGTAGACCTTGTTATGATTCACCCAGGGTTTTCCCTAAACTGCTGTGTTCTCCCATGGAAGCAGCATTATGGAGCTTTAGAGCTTGCCAGGCAGCTTTGCTGTACCCTTCTTAGACCTCAGAGGAAATTCAGTTCTAGTAGGGAAGTTATTGTATTCATTACCAAAAATAGACAAAATAATCCCCAAACTTCAAAATCTCTTAGATTACAGGATGTGGACTTTTCCATTAAAATTTTCCCAGAGTGGGCCAAAGCTTTGAGCTCCTCTTCTTTGTTCCTCATGCTGTGTGTATTAGTGTAGAAACATTTCAGGTGTGGGACATTGTAGCCAACACCTCATGGGACAGATTGAGGGATCCCATTAGTACTCAAGTTTTCTCAAGTTTTGGCAGATCATCCCATTGCTCATCACTGGTGAGCTTGGACTTGTCCCTTTTCCCCTTCCAAGGAAGTTTAAAGTTCTGTCAACAAGCGCTTTTACCTGCTGTACTAGAACTCTTTTCCCCCTCTGAGATAGGTGCATCCCATCAGGTGTCAGTAGACCAGATGTTGAGTAGATCATCCCAGGGTCAAAAAACCCCGAATTTTTTTGATTACACCAGCCTTGGAGGCACTCACTGACCTGATGGATCTGTCTATTCCTATCAATACTATTCCTTGTTACCAGAAGAACTGAGGAAATCACTGCCTGTGCTCCTGATCCCTGTACCAGTCATCCCATGGCCCTGAAGTTTCTTTTGATTGCCCTGGGACTTCTCTTTGTTATTTTGTAACTGCCAGTTTGAACAACCAACAGTGGCCCATCAGAGGGCCTTAGTAAACTGGAGAGTTTTCCAGTAATGTCCCTTATCCGAGCCCTTGGGAGACAGCAGACTTTGTTGTTAACTGGGTCTGGTCTGCATACTGGGCCCTCCATTCCCCTTAGAAAGGAGTCCCCTATTACAATTGCACTTCTTTTCCTCTTGACAGAGGAGATTGTGATGGGGGGTACAGGTGGTGTTGTTTTATGAGGAATGACTACTCTAGAAGGACCTTCACCCACCTCATTAGTTGTCTGGCCTTCTGGTTCCAGAGTCTCATACCTGCTGTAGAAGGTGTCAGTCCTACTTGTCAAATTCTGAGAAGGAGGAGGAACCTTTCTCCTGGTATGTGCAGTTCCATGTCAGGAAAGTGGAAAAATGGGATCAGAGCAACTCTAAATCATCTGAAAGCCAAATTAGAAATAGCCATGCTGAAAACTTGCAGAAATCACACCTGCTAAGGCTAAATAAACCTCCTGTGTCTCTGAGTTTTGAGGTAAAAAATGAATAAATAATGGCCACACCTTTCCTTATATAGGTTTTAGCCATCTGTATTCTGCTCAGGTTCCTGTTTGCCATTCAGTTCTTTGTTTCCAGATATGTCCATTTTCATTTGTCACCTCCTCTATTTCTTCCCAAAATCATATACTGGTAGCTCACTTGCCTGGAAAAAACTTCCTTGCTGCTTCTCTCGACCTAGTTTCTGTCATTAGTTGAAAACCTTTTTCTCCTTTGCATATGGAGCATTGATTTTTCCATTATTGTCATTTGTCATTTCATTTGATGCCTGCATTCTTTACAGCATTTCTGTCCCAAGTTTCATATGCAAGGTAAAATGAAATACAGCATTAACTCTGCCTTGCTGGGCTAAATTCCAGCCTGATAACAGCCCTGAAGTGTGTGAAGATACCCTGGGAAATAAGACATTCCTCTGCACCATGGGCAGCCGTGGCTGGTCCTCAAATGCTGCTGTTCCTGGAAACTTCTGCTGCAGCTTGGTATCAGCAGAGATGCTGTTGGGGTTTACTCACTTGTGGACAAGCTACAATAATGCTTCATAATGATGAATACCAATGTAAAGTGTCATTAACACAGACAGACATTTGTTGCCAACAATAGTAGGAAGAGGTTTTATTCCTTTATTTGTTGACAGCACTGGCAGGCTGAAGAGCCAAGTGTCATATCAGAACATTGTTGGCACACACAGAGCTTGGTGTGTACTTCTAGACTGAGCTAAAAAATAAAAAAAAAGGAAGGATAAAGGAAGGGTAGATTGGTGTCACTTTTGTTGGAGTCGGATTTTGTCAGTGATATATTTCCATTAAAGGTTATAGGTTGTTTTCCATATGCTTTTACCTTACTAAAGTTCCTTTTGTGTGCAAGTGAGCCTTTTATTATGAGAAATTAGTGAGGAGTAACCACTGCACCATGAGAAAATGCGCAGTAAACAGAATGCTCGTATTATGAATTTGACATAATTTGTTCGAGAAAGACTATGAATATAAAAATAAATACTAATTCAGGAAGAAAAATATTATAGAAATGACAATTTCTTTCCACTTAAATCCTACTTTGCAGGAAGGAAAATATTATTTTAAGAGTACTATCAACCTCCAGAAAAGGTTGTTATGCAAAAAGGTGTCTTTTTGAGGTGCGAAAAAAATACCCATATAAATCTGCACAGAATAACATTTACCATGTTTTTCTGAACTACACTTTTGAAAGACTACCCTCACATTTTTAGATTTGTCACTGACATTTAGTGGATCTGAGAAACCGTTCCCTAAATTTGCTCTGTGTGTGTTTTTTTAATCATGATTTCTGGGTTTGTAGGATGGAAATTACTGGAAGATTTCCAACCAGCTCTACTTTAAACTTGATTACTTAATTGTTGTAAATACATAAGAATTATTAAAATACAATAATCAAATAGAAAGGAATAATTAAAAATTCAGGCTTTGTGCAGCCACCAGCATATATCTGCATAGAGTTAGCTGCAAGATTAGGGCTTGTGAAATGAACACCACTTTTTCTTTCTGAAGAAGTAGCCCAAAAGACAGAAAGAAGGAGCAAGGTGGCACAACCAAATGTGAGCCATGTTTTAAAATGTCTTGAAACAAGTGTACCAAATCAGGACAGACCACAGCTCAAAAGAATTAACTTATTTCATTGATACTAAATTCATGGTGTTGGTTTCCAGGCAGGCTTAATTTAACTCTGGAAATGTTTTACTGGGTACTTCCCTGTGCATAGCATGAGTGCCAGTCAGTGTATGCCTGTGAGACTCTGGGCTCAGGCTTTTCAGTAACTGAGATACTGGCATCAAGCAGCTACACAGTGGTTCATCCACCCAGGTTCTTTCAAGCTACCACTTTTCAGAACCTGCATGACAATATTCAAAATTAAACCCAGTTAGTAGAAAAAAATGTTAAATCAATGGCCATAAAATTTAATGGGTTTATAGCAGTCTTAACACAGTAGGACTGAATTATCATGTTAATTTAATTTCCATTTCTAAATGAACCAGAAGGCACAATAAAGGTCAATTAACCACGATCTTCCTGGTCTTCTTTTATACTTCTACTGTCTCTTTTAAATCACAGTCACACCCACAGCATTCAAACCTTTACTGGAAACTCATGAATTTCATTTTGAGACTCCCTATAAGCAGAATGCAGCTGACAACGCATCGGGTGCTTAAACACAGGGATTGCTATAGTATGTTCTATCTATATCTGTAGATGCCTCTGCATATATATAAATACCTCTGTAGCTAAATAAATATTGCAGAAAGTTTTATTTGCTGATGTTCATTGTTGTGTCATTATTTCTGGATGAGCTTTTGGCTTTGGCAGATTATCATTAGCTTCAATCTACATCCTCGCAAACAAGTGTCATGTGTGCATCCTTCCCCTCCTATTTTCCCATCTCACAAAGCACTTTCCACCACTCTTGGTGAAGCACCTTCAAAGCCTTCCTTAAAATGTGTCATGTGCCATGATGAACCCCAAAAATTTACAGCAGCTAGCCTAAGAGACCACTTAGCATATTGGCCAGGCTTATCTCTTTATCATTGCTCCTCTCTGCAGCCAATGATTGTCTCCTACCTTATATCTGGAGTGCAAGGTCTCCAGCTGCACCATGGCAGGCTCATCTTGGTCCTTATCCATAGAAATAGAGACTGGGCATTTTAACAGGACAACAGCAATTTACGCTCTAGGTTACTTCAGAGGCATCTGTGATTTCCATTGAGATGAACACGTCAACTATGTGATTTCCGGTATTTGGCACCATGTCACTTCCTAAATTTGTTGATATGTTGCTTGTGTGTGCTCAGGAAGGGCTGTTGTGCCTGCCTATGGATGCCAGGGTTATACTGGAGATGTTTAACTTCCCAAAGTCACACAGAATCTTAGTGATCCAGCTGGGGAGGTAGTCAGATGTCTTGGATTGCACCTTAGCTGCAAAGCAAATCTCCCCTCCCTTCTGAGGAGTCAAGCCTGCCCATCTCCTAAGGCTCCCTCCAGAATACATTCCTTATATGTTCTTGATTATTTCCTTTCCTCAAAAGACTGTTTATAGAAAAAATTATTTCCTTATTTCTTTTTCTGTGATGAAATAGGATCCAAAGAATCATGATTAGAGCAACATATGTATTGGAGTAGGGTTTTCAGTTTTTATTTATTTGTGAAATTTGTTTGTTAAGGTATTGGCAAGCTTTCCCACCTCATATTTAAACAGTCTTGAAACAGTGATCTAAAGAGACATTAAGAAAAAACATAAATCTTTAGTTTTACGTATTCTACTGGCTGGAATTGCACAAGGCCTGAAATGTTGCTCAGTGCTCTTTCTGTGGTCATATGTGCAGTATGAGCACAAAACTGTATGTAGCTTGAGGCAACTTTGATTTGTATATCCAAGCAGTACTATTCTTGAGGTCACAAATCAATTTAGACCACCCGCCCCACACAGACAAATCCCCGTTGTGTACTGGCACAGAGTGGCTGTTGTGGGACCTGGAGCAAGAAATGGAGAGGAGCCTCCTGCCCAGTTGCCTGGGGGTGCTCAACCCTGTCCCCTCTGGCATGTTGGCACAGAGTAGCTGTGTCTTCTGTGTATTTAATAAATATGCCCCAGGTCTTGCTAAGCCATGTGGTTCTGCTGGGCTTTTAAAGGACGTGGCAGGTGAGTAAGGTTGTGTGTTACTTGGATGTTTGAAAATTCAGCATAGTTCCCTGAAAGTTCAAACTTTTTCCTGCTTTGGGAAATGAAATAAATCATGCCCAGTGGGTTTCTTAAAGAAGATGCAGGCTGCTGTTATGGCAATGTAAAAGAAGAGCAAAAATAAAGATAGAGAAGTAAAGTTTAAAGAGATTTCTGCAATTGTCGATTTCAAATGCAGAAGCCCCTTAGGCAAGTGTCAGGCGAAGCTGGTAGGAGGGAAACCAAGAATAGTCTGCAGAAATAACTCCAAAATGCTGTTGAAAAATAGAAGGAATTAATCAATTATATAGAGCCTTTAAAGCCATCCATTAGAGAACAATAGTTCTCTGCTAAATGCTATAGGAGGAGGCAAAAGATCTGCTTCATTCCTATTAAACTATAGTTTGTCTTCTAAATTACATTAGTGTGCTGTCTGTTGGCATGTGTGAATTCTTCAAGATGTATTTATAAATAGTTATTCTGCTGAAACAACTAAAACCTGTATTGATGGTTTTCTAGATAGGCTCATAGTGGTGATTTTTTTGCCTTTTTAACTTTCAGTGTGCCAGATCCAGACACACTGATCTTCGTATTTGTTTGTATGAAGGCTTGTGCTGGGCATGTCTTTGTAGCTATTTCAAAGTCACTTTGGTTTCAATTTGTAAAGGCTTTTTGGACCTCTGGAAATGATAGCTTAGGACCTGACCCAAGCAATCCTGTGCTGCACCTAAGAACGAGCCGCCAGATAGCCAAAGGGAATAGCTCAGGGGCTGAACTCTGCGTGAAGTGTGCTGAGCTCGGTGGACAGTTCTGAATAATAATCCTGTGGATATCAAACCTGTCCTGCAATTTCCTGAGCAGAAGAAAGACATCGGAGAAGTTCTTTGGTATCCACAGTTCTAAGTTTGCATTCAGCAGAAGTCAGAAGTGGAACTGGATGAAGGAAATATGTCAATATGTTGGGAAAACAGGAAATATTGCTTATTAATAAAATGACTAGTGAGGAAATCTTGGATCTTGAAATTGATGGGCATAATTTAACATCCTTGACACCCTTGAGGGTCAGGAAAGTTATTAAATGGAATTTGGGGGCATTAGCTAGCACTAGTTATGTACATCAAGATTTTCAAAGTGATTTTGGATGTGCCAGATTTGAGATATTTTATGTTTTATCCACCTTAAAAGCTGCCTACTCTCATGAAGTGCACAGAGTATGCACTGACCCCCTGCTCCCCTTTCCCAGCAAAGGTCATACCTGCTAGATTTTTGTGTGACACAATATTGATATTTCTTTTTCTGCACTTGAAAATACACATCCTTCAGATTTCTTTTCCCCCTTTTTTATTGATACTTGTTAGTTCATTGGTATGACCAGAATGAATTCCTATGACTGATGTAATTTATATTACAGAACATACAGTGTGAAACCAATATCTATTTTTCCTGTTCTTCAGACTTAAATGGCTATTGGATTAAGCTGGTGGTGGTTTGAGCTGCTTTTTGGGGGATGGTTATATTGTTTCAGCCAATTAAAGGAGAAAATTAGATATTGAATCATAGAATCATTGAATCACTGAACCATTAAGATCATCGAGTTCAACTATTATGTTGTATGAAATGCTGTGAAAAAATCATTTTCTTTGACCAGCTTGGCCACTGAAATGAAACTGCCAGTAACATTATTTCTCTGAGAGGAATGCAACCTATGTGTGCATATGTATTTGTTTCCCGCTGCGTCTGCCAGGAAAGCTGGAGAAAGATGTTACTCATTACCTACTTGGAAACATCTGTCCATTTGCAGAGCGTAGCTTTTACAAGGCATGATATTAAACATTACATTTACACATCCTGAAAAGATTTACAAAGAGAACAAAACTGTTACAAACAGTGAAGGGAAGTGGTTAGACTTAGCAGACAGACACGAATGAATGTGGTTTTGTGGAGGAATGCCTTGCAAAGCTGCTGCTGGAGAACAGGGGAGCTTCCCCTGTCTGACTTGGAGACAACCCCATCCCAGGTGTCCTGTCTCTCTCCTCTTTTTCCAGCCAGCCAGAGTACTGACTACATGGCATGGCTGTCATGATCAGCAAAAGTATGGAAGAAGCCCAACATCTCTATTGCATGCACACAAACCTACCTCTCTCTGCTCCAATGATGTGTTTAGAGCCCAGTGGGCTCTTGTTTGGAGCACTGGGACCTAGGTTGGTTGCTGGAAACTTCAAAAAGAGGATTATGACAAGACCTGAAGCTCAGCTACCAAACTCATCAATTACCTCAACTCTTATTGTTCCTTTAATAGTTGAGTAGTCTTCTATTTTCTCCTCCTTTAGTAATGAAAATGGAACTAAAATGCTGATTCATTTTACAATGCACATTTTACAAGCCAGCGTCACAAGGCACTGAGCAATAAGAAGTCTTACTATCGACTGAAAAAGATGGTATAATACCGTAATATACTTTTGCACAGGGAGGTGAGCCAGTTCAGTGCTTCTCTTCCTTGCCTCACATCCTTTGTCTGTCCCTTGTCCCACATCCCCTGCACAGACATAGAGAAGGGACATAGATGATATTTCTGGGCCTAATGACCCTTCTTCTATTTATATTTCTCAACTGGGGGTTGACTGCTTACATTTTTATAGTCACTTGTTTTTTTCAACCCATAGAAGGGTTTCTTTCTCTCTCTCTTTCTTTCTTTCTTTCTTTCTTTCTTTCTTTCTTTCTTTCTTTTTATTTTCCTTTCTTTCTTTTCCTTTCTTTCTTTCTTTCTTTTCCTTTCTTTCCTTTCTTTCTTTTTCCTTTCTTTCCTTTCTTTCTTTTTCCTTTCTTTCCTTTCTTTCTTTCTTTCTCTTTCTGTCATTCTGTCAAAAGCTTTCTCCTTTCAGAAAATCTGTAACAGGATTGCATACATTGTCTCTCTGTTGGTTGTGCTGCTTTTAATGTTGCACAACTGCATGTGTCTGAAGGAGATGCTTATGAAATGCAGATACACATTACTCAAGCATCAGTTTCACGCTATAATTTTGACCATAGCATCCTTTAATCCACTAGGGCGTGATTTGGTAGAAAAATTATGACTGCTTTATGAACTCTGGAAGTCCATGTGTTACTCTATGCATAGCTTCATTCTCCAGAGATTCCACACAGGTTTATACAACACCAGAATCAGATGTCTTTTTTAAGGTTTAAATTAGATGCTAAACCACTGAGATCCTTTAAAACTACCCACACTAAAAATATTTCTAAGTCTACAAGTCTGTATCTAAGCAGCTTTTACTACAATAAGTCACAGGAAACAGTTTCTAGGATGTTAATGTTTGTTCAAATGCATCTAAATATTATGTGGGAACCTGACATAAATGTCAGTGATCAGTCAATTTGTAAATTAACACATATTACTACTGCAATAATATTCTATTGTACTTATTTGACTACAAAGGTAAAAAGTATTAAAATTATTATTAGGTAAATTTTGAGTGGGATTAGTTTTAAATCTGTTATATGCTATTGTGAAATATAAGCCTATTTAATTTACTGGAAGTTTTAAATTAAAAAAAATAATGCAAAGCAGTCAGACTGGTTGAATAGGTGGGCAGAAAAGGTGGAAGGGTGGCATTGTATGTAATGGAGGAGCTGGAATGTACGGAATTTGCAGTTAGCAATGGCACAGAGAGCCTCTGAGTAAGGAACAAGCAAATAATGTGGATGTCATTGTGGGAGTCTGCTATAGACCACCTAGCTGGGTGGTCTATACACTGATGACTTACTCTTCAAGGAATGGGGGACATTTCCAAATCAACTGCCTTTGTCCTTACGGGGAACTTCAACTTGCCAGCAATTAACTGAGAGCATGACACAGTTGGCACGAAGAGGTCCAAAAGATTCCTAAAGCACCTGGATGATAACAGGTACTTAGGAAGCCAAACAGAAAAGATGCCCTCCTTGATCTGCTGCTTGTCCACAGAGTGGATCTTGTGAGCACAGTGGAGATTGGGGTCTGTCTTGGCCACAGTGACCATGAAGTGATTGAGTTTAAAAGTCTCTGTTGACAGGAGGAAAAGTGCCAGCAAAACCTCCACTATGAGGACAGCAGACTTCAGGCTGCTCAGGGAATTAGTAAGTAAGGTTCCCGGGGAAAATGTTTTTGCAGGTGCTGGGGTCCATTGCTGCTGGTCATTTTTTAAACAACACCTCCTAAAGGTAAGGAGCAGGCAATTCCCAAATGTTGGAACTCAAGCAGGCAAGGCAGAAGGCAAAAAAGGAAGGTGTATGCCCAATTTTAAAGATTGATCATGTGCTCAGGAGGTCAGCTTGTGCAGGTTAGAGACAAGCTGCCCCCTAGTTCTGCGCCTGTGTGTGTCGTCTGTAGCAGTCTGCAGATTTCTGGTATACATATTTTTTTTCTTAAAGTTTGGACTTTGTCTAAGAAAATCCATGACTCATCATTTATAATTTTCTCCAGACACCTAACGGACACATCGGATGCTTTTTTACCAGTGGTGTTCCCATTTTAGATGAATCCAGGTATGTGATAACATTCTAGATTACTGGATTGCTTCTTTTTCCAGTTTCTATGCTGATTGTTTATTATAGCAGTTTCCTAAAAGCACATTATCTGGGTTTTATTTAGATACTGAAATTTAATATGAGGCAAAAAACATAGCAGGCAGCCTGGTTTCTGTCTTTTTTACCTGTTAAGAAATAGAATCCATGCAATAAGAAATGTACAATTGAGAAAGTCATGTTAAGAGATCTCACTCTGCAGCTCAAATCTGGGGAGCTACAGACCTTGTGAGGTCTCAGCTGAAGCCTATTCTAAAGATAAGGCTGTTATATATGACCTCTCTGATTTCATATCCCACGAATTAGTATCTGTGAGTCAGTAATAGAAACATCTCAGCATATTCCAGCTACCATACTGACAAGAAGAAACACCTGGGTATTATATTATGTGATCTAGAAATAGCTAAGCTGGACAGATGTGATAAAAGTGGGTAAGGGAAAGTAGTTTCTAAAATGTTTATTCATGTGGTGTTCAGTAACAATATCCAAAGAGATTTTCACCCTGAAGGTTTTGAGGATGCCTTACAGATGACATACTGTCTTTAAAATCCATGTGCCCTGTTTCTGGGTCACATCATCTCCAGGATGAGGCTTGGGAGCTTTTCCCTTCCTTACACTCCATTTCCACTGAATTTTTTTAATAGCGCAGAGATTGTGCTGATGGGCTTGTTTGATTTCGAAGAGCCTTTGAGATACACAAAAGCAGTGATGGCTGCTTTTATAGAGAACCTGATCTTTCCTGAGCAGCACCCCTGAGAAAAGGGGTGAAGACTGGTCTCCTGAATCCAGCTGGAATTTCAACCACTGACTGCAGTGAACTATGCTACATCTTATTAAAGAGACTTTATGAAACTATAGTTGCAAGGTGAGGTATGTGCCTTTAGCACCAAGCCTAGGAGATTTAAAAATTCTGCTTTCCTGTTAAGGTCAACAGGAGTTTCACACAGCAAATCAGTCCTCACCTTTTCCAATCAATCACTTGTGAGTCTGCTGGAAAATTCTCCTGTAATAAGTTGCAATAAAAAGACTATACGTATTTTTACCATACATGCAGTGATCTTGTCCTGAGGAGTTACATTTGTCCTGTGGTTCCACAGCACTGAAGAAATAAAACAATGTTGCTCTGACAAGGTGAAGTGTAAACTGAAGATGTTATATGAAAACAGCTGTGTTAATTTTACCTTTGAAGAAAACACAGACACACACACACACACACAAAATCAATGATTGCCATATAGAAAAGAACAAAATGGATAGGGAGAAAAATAATATTTTCCAGGAACCATAACAGAGTGTTAAAGCACAGGAAAAGCCCCTGAAGCAGTTAAGGCAGAACAAAAAAGCATAGTCAAAATATTTCTTTCTTCTCTGAAACAAAGGGATCTTTTAGAAATTGTAGCTGCTCTTCCTTCTCTTCTAATCTAACATGATCATAATTGAAAAGGTATTTTTAGGTAAATTAACATGGTGTGGTGTTAAATACACCTTGTTCCTCACGGAGGCAGTTTCACTCTGTTTCCTTTTTTTTTCTTACTGCAACTTGCATCATAAGACAGCTAATCTTAGGCACTGCATCTGGGTAATGACTTGATAAATTACTTGACTCAGTGGTTGCTGACCTCGAGTTTATAATGTGATTTCATAAAAACCTGCATAAAAACCTAATGGAGATAGACATGGGGCTTTTCTAAATATAGCAACAAATTAGAGAACAGTATAAAAGGTAAGTACAAAAGTTAACCAGCACAGTTACCAGCACAGTTCCTGAGTTTCTCATTGACTCTAAGATGCCCAGTTGTGACAAGCTTCTGCTGCTATCATTGACAACTGGTTTAATGTGCTGGATTATTTTACAGTACCGGTCTGTGCAAGTACACTGATATTAGGATAACAGTATGGCCCAAAATATATAATATCTACCTTACAGTTATAGTGTCTCATATTAAATAGTTTAATAAAGCTGTAACTTCTTGCTTATGAGCTGGTATGTAGGCTGAGAGTACACATATGCCTTGTTTGCCAGCTGTTTCATTCTTATGTTTTGAGGGCCTGACTCCCATCCTGACACTCCACCTTTGTTACTGAAGGAAAAAGAGAAAAAAGTATAGAAATGCATGAGGCAGTATATGAAAGATATTTGAGAAAGCTTCCTTTGTGGTTTGTTTGCTCATTAACATGGACATTGTTTGCCATTTGAGGTAATTCTGTAGAGGTTTCCTATAATTTGGCTGCTCTTGCAGTGAAGCTATCCATCTATTTCTGTAATATTTTATGGATCCCATGAGACAGCATGTAAAATTTATTGAACACTAAAAGGGGAAGGGGAGATATGCAGTCAGTGTGTCCGTGGTCTTGGCTGAATGTCCCCACAGCCATGACAGCAACCAGAGCTGGTTATAACAAACCCCAGCCCTGGAGCACTGCATTACCACAAAGTCAAATTTAGTGAATCACCAACCTGGGTCCTGGTCTTGAAACTGACTTTTCTCCATTGAGGAGGGATGCAGTGCAAGTTAGACATGCTTCTGGAGATGGCTTGCTGCAGAGTCTTCAGGTCCAGCCCTGCAAGTGATTGAGAGCAATTTCTGCAGTGGTTAAAGGAAGGGAGGGAGAATCATAGCATGGCTTGGGTTAGTAGGGACCTTTAAGATCATCTGGTTCCCTCCCTCATGTCACAGACAGAGACTCCTATCACTAGACCAGGTTGTTCAGAGCCCCATCCAACCTGTCCTTGAACTCTTCCAGGGATGGGGCATCCACAGCTTCTCTGGGCAACCTGTTCCAGTGCCTCACCACTCTCATAGTGAAGAATTCCTTATTAACATCTAATCCAAACCTACTTTCTTTCATTTTGAATCCATTCCCCCTTGTCCTGTTGCTACATGCCCTTGTCAAAAGTTTTACTCCATTTTTCTTGTAGGCTCCCTTCAGGTACTGGAAAGCTGCAATTATGTCACCCTGAAGCCTTTTCTCCAGGCTGAACAATTCCAATTCTCTCAGCCTTTCCTCATAGGAGAGGTGATCCATGCCTCTAATCATCTTGGTGGCCCTCTGGACTTGCTCCAATAGGTCCACGTCTTTCCTGTGCCAGAGACCCCAGAGCTGGATGTTTTACTCAAGGTGGGGTCTCACCAGAGCAGATTAGAGGGGCAGAATCACCTCCCTTGATCTGCTGGCCATGCTGCTTTTGATGCAGCCCAGGATAAATTTGGCTTTCTGAGCTGCAAGAGCACATGGCCAGTTCATGGCCAGCCCCTCACCCACAGCAGCTCCAAGTCCTTCTCTGCTGCTCTCCATCTCTTCAACTCCCACCCTATATTGATACTGGGGGATGCCCTGACCCAGGTGCAGCACCTTGCATTTGGTCTTATTAAACATCATGAGGTTCCCAATGATCCACTTCTCAAGCTTTTCCAGGTCCCTTTGAATGTCATCCCATCCTTCAGGTGTGTCAACCACACCACTCAGCTTTGTACCATCTGCAAATTCACTGGGGCTGCACTTGATCCTTTCATCTATGTCATTAATGAAGATATTAAATAGCACTGGTCCCAGTATGGACCCTTGAGGGACATCACTTATCGCTGATGTCCACTGGACTCTAAGCTGTCGACGATTATCCTCTGGATAGAACTGTCCAACAATTTCCTTATCCACCTAACAGTCCACCCATCAAACCCATCTCTCACCAATTTAAAGAAAATGATGTTGTGGGAGACCATGTCAAAGGCTTTACATAAGTCCAAATAAAAGATATCTGTAACTCTTGCCTTGTCCACTGATGTAGTCATTCCATCATAGAAGGCCACTTCTATGGTCAGGCAGGACTTGCCCTTGGTGCAGTTGTGCCTGTTGTCTTGATTCACCTCCCTGTCCTCCACGTGCCTTAGCAGAGCTTCTAGGAGGGTCTGTTTCATGATCTTCCCAGGCAAAGAGGTGAGGCTGACAGGTGGTAGTTTCCCTTGGTGTTCCTTTGTATGTTTTTTTTTTTTTTTTAAATGGGGATAGTGTTCCCTTTTTCTAGTCACCTGGGACTTCATTTGATTGTCTTAACTTTTCAAATATCATGGAGAGTGGCTTGGCAACTACATCAGCCAATTCCCTCGGGACTCTGGGACGCGTCTTGCCAGGTCCCACAGACTATGCAAGTTCAGGTTACTCAGGTGGTCATGAAACTGATCTTTACTTACAGTAGGAAGTGTTTGCTTCCCTAGTTCCCATCTTGCTGTCCATTCACTCCAGAGGTGTGAGAAGTTTGAGGCAAAAAAGTTGAGCTCCTCAGTCTATTTCTCAAGACAACATGAAGTGTTTTCTTTATTTTTAGGGATTTTTAAATATTTGAATTGCATGTTGTGGAATCATCATTCAATGAATATTTTCTAGCAAAAATGAGATTTTTTTCAAAGGCATGAGTCTTCAACAAACATGATATAAGACTGTAGAAATGTGAAATTTTCATCCTGATTCCAAGCCTGTCAGTTTAAAACTTCATACGATTCCTCTCTAATTAAAATAATTTGTAAATGCCTATCATCTCTCAAACTACTTAGTAACAGGTAGGTATCTACATCACTAAACCAGGCCAAATGTTGACATGTTTGAGAATATGGAATCTGTGTCTTCCATCATTGAAATGGACATGACTGTAGGAAAGCTAAGGAAATCTGCTTTACCACTGGAGGGTAAAATCTAGCCTGTTGATCTTTGGTGAAGAGGAATTTTAACTCTACAACTTTTGTTGGTTTTATAAAAACTAGAAACTCAAAAAAATCTAAAAGTCTACTCCAAAACTATAACACTGCCTGCTCCTGCTGGGAGTTACTGCACTCCAATAACAATGGCCAATTCAGGACATAATTGGAAACAGCTGCAAGAAATTTGAAAATTTGAAAAACTTTCATTAATTTAACTATGTCTAGTCTTGCACTGGTTTGTGACTGGTATTGTACAGAATGGATTTAAGTTCTGTTAAATTAGAATATATGTGACTACAAATTAAAATAAAACGTTCATATACATATTGCTAGTATATTCATAATTCTATTTGCAGAGTATGAGTATGATCAACACCAGTACTACATCATTTTTATTTGTTCCTCTGGTAAATCAATTGTCAATCCTTAAATATCCTCTGGTCTCTCTCAAATAAATACAGATATCTGGTCTTACACTGAAAATATATTTTAATTAAGAGTTCTGGTTTTTTTCTAATTTCTGATGGACATTGCAGTGACATGTTTGCATGGCAGTTGTTCACAGCCTGGGAACACTGGACCTGTTCACACAAACTCATAACACCTGAGAGACACAATTTCACTGTTACCGCTATCAAACTTTCTGTCTACCAAGCTTTTAATTTTAGATCTGATTTATATAAGGCAAATGGAATATTAAAAAAACCCAAACCAAACCCCAAACAAACCAACACTCAAATGCAATAATCCTCTGCACTTCTTTCCTTCTTTGTAAGAGTTCAGAGTTCATTATTGAAGTTAATAAATTATAGGTCACTGCATCAGTATGAGAAATATTATTGATTGTATCTTACACCTGAGGAAACCGGTATGGAAAGAATTTAAGACAGATCTGTAGAAGGATGATGGCTAAAAGTTTCCCAACTCTCAGCATTGTCCTTCTTTCAATCTCTCTCAGGTTTTTAGCTACTGTTATCCACTAATGTGAGAAGAGAAAGGTTTCTTTTGTTAGCACTTTCCATAACACCATAAGGAAGCAAATGGACCCAGCCAACATACAGAATAGAGAAGCTGGCATCTAATCTCTTTATTTGTGCTACTATTCTCCATCAGTAGTATGGAGACTGATTTGGTGCTGTCAGCACCAGCAGCTCCTTCAAAGATCTACAGGCTTTGAAGTGCAACTATACTAAATATGACTAAATTTAGCAGCTTTGACTCTTTGTAGAGGGTCTGATAGCAGTGCAGGAGAAGCATTTTCTAATGTGTGAGCCCTCAGCAGTGTAACCGGTGCATCATCAAACTGGAGCACCTTCAGGGGTCCCCGATTGCTCTGGATTTCCCCTCAGCCAGCCTTTAAGTTCGCATTAAAAGAAGCATCTGCATCATCTTTGAAAACTCTTTAG
Source organism: Scytalopus superciliaris (assembly GCA_013400415.1). Classification (NCBI taxonomy): domain Eukaryota; kingdom Metazoa; phylum Chordata; class Aves; order Passeriformes; family Rhinocryptidae; genus Scytalopus; species Scytalopus superciliaris. The sequence goes on along the minus strand of VXBX01009735.1, from coordinate 284,144 downwards.
TGGACTTTAAACTCGATTGGGTCTTGTCTGATTGCAGTCACCTCTCTGCAATTCCCCAATCATTCACAAAGCCAATTAGCTGTGGCCTTCAGTCCTTCTTCCCAGCTGTGGGCCAAGGGAGGGAGCTGAAGTCCATTTTGAGCTCTGAGATGCCACCTGAGTCCTGCAGCCAGCTTACAGACATGCTCCAAGGGCAAACATGCCACAATGCTCTTCCATTCACTTCACAGTTCCTTTTTTCCTCGAAAACAACTGATCTGTGAGCAGGAAAACCATTTACTCAAAAATAAAGAGTAAAATGTTTTCCCTCTTCGATAATGTTCCCTGTTCTTTCAGTAGGTATTATGTTCTGTAATGTGCTGTGTGTGCACCCATTTTGTCATCGCTTTGGGTCATCCTTGCTCACAATTGGTTATTTACTCACGGGCTTTTGAAATTATTGAGTTGACACATCTGTCAGACAGCAAAAGCAGAAATGCTAAAAGGTCACTTGGAGAGAAACCAGCTGCTTCAGACAAACCTTTCTGCCTTCAAATAGCACAATCATTATAGTCTAACAGATGGGGCCTCTGCTTTCATTTCTGTTTTTCTCCTTCACTTCAGGTATTTAGATATACTACCTCATTGCCAGGTCAACACAGGCCTTCTTGTAATTACCTACACAATAGGCAGCTCTCCACTTAAGAGAAAACAGCTCCATTCTCTGTAAATGGGGAACCTGTTTCCTCACAGATACAAGTTACAGAACATTTGCCACAAACTTTCCTATTAACAGATTGATTTGGACACCAGTCATTAAAGTATGAAGCATGCATTTAGTACGGATCTAATACTTTGGAGAGCCTGGGAGCTTTAGGCAAAGATGGTGATAAGTAGAAGGAAGTGAATAATTCTTAACAAATAATTTATTTAAAAAAATTGGACTCCCTCCCTGTTTGGTGAACATTAACCAGGCAATTGTGATTTCCTCTGATTTATTCAATATCCATATTTTTGAGAAAGCATCCATCTAGATGATTTATATTGCAGCTGGTGAGTGATCACGATTCTGAAAAATGTTGTTGGTCTGCTGTGAGTCATAAATCATATGATATTGTTTCTGTGCTGTGATTGGGCACAGCAGAGGAATTGCTTCTGACATAATCTCTCCTGTTTTAAAGTTCTCTTTCTGGGGAAAAGCTGTCAAAAGCTTGATTGCCTATCTGTATGTGGAAAAGGAACAATGGGAGGGTGCAGGAGTGTTCAGATGAATGGAAAAGAAAGGAACTCTCCTAGTTTCTTTAATAAAAGATCTTTTCAGAAACGTCACATGCATTTACACAAATGCTTAGACAAGAAAAATACTGATTTTCAACAAGAAAAACCCACAAGAAAATAAAAAATATTAAAATGGCAGTCATTGTTTCAAAGAATCCACTTTGATTTCAAATCAAATCAATGTCCAAGATGAAAGTTGTGTATTTTTACAGAGAATGCACATTTGAACTGTGTGAAAATCCTTGATTCTCAATAGACATAGTGGATAATTTCATTTAATAAAATTCATGCACTGTGGGCAATAACAGAAAACTGAAAATTCTGCTTTTGGAAGGTCATTGCTCTATAAATTAAACAGTTTTGGAAGTAGCAGCTTCAAAGTAAGTGTGTACCTGTTATGGAATCCTTCTCAGAGAGTTTTTAACACCAAGTGGCACCAGGGCATTTACATTTCAAAATAGCAAAATTGAACCTGTTTTAAATTATTACTCTTTGGAAATATGGAGGGAGATGAAGGAAGCTTTTTACTCTGCAGTACTGATCAGCTGGTATAAAGAAAGAATGAACAATTCAAAATTATCTTTTGGGTTTGGTGGTGGTTTACTATAGTGCTCTGGCTCAGTTCAGTTATTTTCAGGTAACTGTGGTGGGATAGAACCCCTCAAGCTGTGGCTAATAAATCTGAAGAATACTGCAAACTGTGTGAAAATGAATTACAGGAACGCAATATTTTAATCACAAGGACTGTGATGTAACAGGTCATAAAAGTCTCCATAACATCAAATCTTAAAACCACTCTTTAAAGGCTGTCTGGGAAGAAAATGGACCACAACTGCACTCTGATTCAAGATGTTTAGGAAACTGTAACATAGCATTAGAACTTGCAAAAAGGTGGACACAGCTCGGACGAGGATGAAGCACTGTAAAGGGAAGACAGTGTGCATGATTGTGTAATGATAAATGCTGCAAGAAAAGAGTCATTCTATGTGAAGACCTACAAAACTCAATAACCTAGTCAGCAAAAATACCCGAGAAACTGCTGTGCATCCTGTTCAAGCTAATCTAAACTGGGAGACTATCTGACAAACGGAAAAGATGCAGAAAACAGAGATACATTTTCATCCTTTTTCAAGAGCTTGCAAGGGCTGACCCCAAAGCACAGGGCACAATGCAATAAAGCAGTATACCCACCTCAGACAGACTCCCAAGAATGGACACTGCATAGTGGTAATAACACATGTTCAGAAAAGTCCACACAAGGGTACCATAACAGCAAATTGAAATGTGCTCTACTTAGCAGGTAACAAGAAGTTGTTGATTCCTCAGAAAAATAAATTGCAATGGAATTTGTGCCATTCCTTTGATGTGAAAAGTATTTACTCTTGTCACTTAATAGCATGGTGGCTAATACATAACAAACATTGACACTCCCTGTGGTCAAAGAGAGGGGTTTCATGGCAACTCAGTGTTTGGTGAAACTTGACCAGATGTCACTCACCATAATACCTTTGCCAAAATGAACAAAAAGCATAATCTTGGAAATTATTAGCACTGTTATATATAATTATTAGCACTGTTATAATAATGGTTATTATTATTATTATTATTAATGGTGATGATAAAGTATTATTTCATTGAGGTTTCATGACCACAAAGCAAAATGCAGATGGATGTGCATGGAGTGACAGGATGCCCTCAGGACCGCTTGCCAGCACTGCAGTAGAAATAGGTCCAGAACAGGTTATCCTGAGATTGTTCAGATCCATGTGAAGTCTTGAGAGACTGAGTGATTTCTGCAGAAAGCAAAAGCCACTAGTACAGGAAGGTCAAGGTCCATGCTCCAGACTCAGTTTCACAAACTGAGGAACCTGTAGATTTAGAAGTGCCAGGATGTACTCCCTAAAATGGTACTGAAAAATATATTTGCATGAATACACAAAAGCTGTTCAGGGACTGAAAAAGCCAAGGTAGAGCCAGTACTTGTCCCAAATGATTAGTGACACTGAGGAAGTTGTCAAGGCTTGGAACTTATGCCAAAAACACAGGCCAAGTCAAGCAAGAGAGTCCATGTTGGCACAGGAAAATTGTTCTCCTGGAGCAAAGTATGCACAGAATTGTTTAGAATGACTGGAAAATATTATGTACTTGTCCTAGACTATTATTCTCATGTCAGTAAAATAGCTTTACTAGAAGATACTAGAGCTAAACTGTGATTATGCTTGTCAAATGTGTTTACAATAGACATGGAATACCTGGCATAGTGGTGCTTGGCAATGTAGGCACAAGTGCTGGCTGCTAGTGGTAAATTTGGAGTTTAGATCTGTAATCCCCTGTCTTTTATTTACACCAGTCCAGGTTGAAAACATCATCAGTGTAATAAATCTGCTCTTAAAAAGAGATTGTGAAGTCAGACTCTGATCCATAACAAGGATAAGCTGGTAAACTGCTATATGAAAATGATGCTGTATGTAACTGCAGAACCAAGGACTGAAAATGGCAGTGGTATCCTGGGAATCATCAGCCTGATGACATGGTCATTGCACTAAAGGGAGATACACAGTCCCATCACTTCATGGTTTTTGAGGCAAGGGACAGTGACTTAACT
>VXBX01009735.1:104610-280238 GCA_013400415.1 Scytalopus superciliaris | reverse complement strand
TTTTTATTTTTTTTTTTTTGTCAGAGAAGGTATTATGAGAGTAATATTTTGACAAGTTAAAACAGAAGAGCACAAAGATATTGTATTTTCAAAAAAGCTAAATGGTAGCTGCTGCTGTTAGGGAGATGATGGAGTGCTACGTGTGGCAACGAGAGGGTTGCACCCCTGAACATTCCTTACTGTGCAGCAGCCTTGTTGAATGATGTCTTCTTGCACCAGAACAGAAACAAGCACCCAAATGTCATCAACACACAAAAGAACATGCCATGATGGTTCCTGTCTGTGCATCTTTTAGGCTCAGGGTTGTGCTGAGGCCTTCAGAGCCTTTTGTATTCAAGTTATTGGCTTGTATTTGGTCTATGCAAGTCACTGAAAGTCATTACCAGCCTAAGGTTGTTCTATGTCCAGTGTGAAATGAATTGGTTGTGCTTGACAGCTGGGGTAGAGCTTAGACGCAGAACATATTGCCATCAGGTTTCTTTCACAGTACACAGCAGAGATTCTCCTTTTAGTTTTTCAATTCCCCTCTTACCATCAAATATTCTGTAAGAGTTGCTGGGAGCTGAATTAGAAACGATTTCCTGTGCTGCCCAGCAGTCCCTGGTCAGGGGTAAGCCTGTGAGATCTGATAAAAGTAGGTTGGGATGCTTTGAGGAATGGTGGCAACCTGAAATCACTAAAAAACCTGAGGTTAAGAAATTTACAGTAACAGGATGCAGAGCGTAGTCTGAGTTAACATTATTTCATGTCAGCTCCAGCTGGTCTTTAAAAAAAAAAAAATATCTAAAATAAAAAATGCTTAAAATTTGTACCTCCTAACTTGAATTCTAGGTGTTTCATGATGTGAAGAGGTAACATTATTATCATCCATCATTAAATCCACTGAGTGTCAAACTTATCACCTTGACACTTTAATGATCCTTAAGATGTCCTTGTAAAAGCTGGGTGCCATGGCAACCACTCAAACACAGGGCCTTGGCACTGCAGAACTTCTCTTAATAAATCAGGCATAATTGACATCTATGTATTATAATAAATTAAAAGTTATTCAACTGGAATGATTTTATATTGTACAATATTAAGTCATTAAGTTTGCTGTTCTGATGTCTCCTTTGTGATATAATTCCTGTGTGTGCTTTTTAACACAGAAGATTTTATCTTCTCCTCTTGCAAGATACAACTGGGGGGTTCAAAGGTGCAGCAAATCAGTGTATAGCCTGTCACTCCCAGCAGTGCAGGTTTGATTTCTGGTGAAACCAGAACCCCACTGAAATGATTTGTTCCCAAAGACCAAAGCAATTAGATTAAACAGATGAAAATTGCCCTTACATATACTCAAGGCACTGCACGATCCTTCTGTGATGATTTGTCCTTCTTCCCCTTGTCCTCTGCTTTGTCCTCCTGCTCAGCCTGCAAACCTGCACAGGAGCTGGGGTGGATTGGAATGGCAAGGGATGTAGTGGGGGATTGTCCCAGAAAGTACTCGGGCACTGAAAGAGAGGATGTTCCATCCCATGGTGCTGATGTGCCAGCGGCTTCCAGCTCTGTGCCTGCTCCATCTCCATTCTGTCCTGCCCTGATTCAGGTCACCCATCGGAAAAGGTCTGGTTAGGAATTACAAATCCTTGAAGAGTAGGAGCATGCGGTCCCTGGAAAGCAGAGAGTACATGCAAAGGAAGTTACCATATAGCCAAGCTCTTCCTATCTGTTTTGTGCTCTATGGCAACACCAGCTGTACACAACTGGGTCTGAATTCACTGCCTTTATGTTGCAAAGGTCACCATGCTATCTGCGTAGTGTTTTCTGGAAACAGACTGCTCGAATGGAATATCAAATGTTGGGTGCAAATCTTGAAAGCATATTAAAAATATTTCCATGGCAGAATGAATAGGGCTAATTTTAAAATGTTGTCTCCTTCCTACTTTAAAGATCTTTAAAGATCTTTTATTTTATGGATTTTCTGCATCGGTCCTTCATGTCACAGAGTTATAGACTACTTCAAAAATTAATTATTTTGTCCATATAATGATTACAGCGGATGCCATGTGAAATTTTCATTTGCTTTCTGCAGATTTGGGTTTTTAAATGTCTGGATTTTAAAGCATAAATCTGTTCCATTAATGAGACTGTGAAACAGAAAAAGAGAACTTTTCATTGTCCTGTATCCCAGTGGCAGACTCCAGAAAAACACCTGGAGAGTTAGTTCACTGTGGGAAGTGGGAATGCTGAGATTTGTCAGGTTCTCAGAAAAGCCACTGTGAGCTCAAGCTGGACTGAGTCTGTCTGAAAGCTCACTTGCTACTTTGCATGACCAGATTTTGTGACTCCGTGTACTGATTTGTTTGCCATATTCAGTTTTTACATGATGCCCCCACTGATGTCTTTCTAATCTTCTTCTTATTTGATACTGAAAATCAATAAAGTCAAAGTAAATGGTCCTTTAGACATATTTGTTTCCTTTCATGGAAAATGTGTTTACTATCTTGGAAATAATGTGTGAATGCTCTTTCTTTGTGGAAAAATGTATCTTTGTACACTTTAACTGTGCGGCACAGTAGACAATAACATGTTTCTGGATAGGTCTGCATTACACACGCTTAAGAAGTTCTCAAAACAGAAGAGTATTTGTGTATATACTTAATTTGAAGCCTGTTTCAATACTTCACTGATAGCAAAAAATGCAGCTACTTATGCAGGTGTTTATCTGAATTACTGAGCTATTTAAGAATGGTCATCTAGACAGTGAAGTTAAGTCAAAACATAAGTATCTATCTATGTGTCACTGTGATTTTAACTATTGTCCCAATTGCCGTTCATGCCCAGTTGTTTCTTAAGCTTTCCAATTGTGTTTTATATTCAGGTACCAATTCTCAAGGACAAAGAGAGGGTCTGAGTTTTTGGAGACAAATAGCTCTAGCACACCTGAAGATGCTCAAAAAGAATGTTAATCACTATAGAGATATTAGTAGTCCACTTCTTTCACCACTACTGTGCAGTTGTATCAGACAGTGCAACAGTTGAGAGCAATAAAATAAAAATATATCCTTGATCACAATAACACTGTCAATACACAGATATCCTTAAGTGAAAAGCTTACTGTTGAAACGTGTTATCAACACTTTTATTTTTAAAATCTTCTAATTAATATAGGATCAAAATCTAAAGAAAGCCAAACTTGCTTACAGAAATTTATGTTTTAAACTGTGACCCAAGTTTAGATTTCTTCAATTTCTTCAAAAGCTGATTTCTTGCCCCAAAATTCAAAAGGTCACAAACACAAAAACAGTATTTTCATTTCCTTAGTCTTATATAAACTTTTAATGAAAGTATTTTGAACACAGATACACAAAGACTAATGATTGCCTCCAGAATATATCAAGATTCCAAAGCAAAATGCAATGTTGCTACAGTACATTTTGTCACACCAATGCCTAGTAGATGCTGGTGTTGAAAAAAATTTCTGAGAGATGTTGCTTGCAAATATTTTCAGGATGATTTTAGGATATTCTTCCATACACTTTTACAACTCACTGCTTTCACAATTCCTTTTGCTACTGATGAACTTTGCTTGTGAAGCACTGGTGGAGCTGTTGTGCACTAGACAAAAGAAAGATGTTGTAAGATGGTGGAGGAGAAAGACCAAAGTAGAACAGAGGACTGTACAAGCTAGAGAACTTTACAATTTAAGTGATGGCTTGGGAATGGAATAAAGGCATTTTGACTGTAGAGTTATTGTCATTGAGTCCCTTGTTTCTGCAGAGAATTACTTGTTTGGGTAGATTAATGTATTTGTTATCCTATCTGAGATACCTTAGCTGAGCTCAAACTGTTCCTGCTATCGTAGCAAGAGTTTCCAAATGGCACCTTTTCAGGTTTGGTTTTGGTTGTTGTGTTTTTTTGCTGCTTTTTTTTTTTTTTTTTTTTTTTTTCCCTTTCTAAAGAGGAATTGCTCCTTTAGTTGTGCCAGGAATTCTTATGTTCAGCAATTTCCCCTAACCTCTACATTAAAATGTTCACTTTGATCTAATGTATCTAATGGAAGGATGATTATCATGTTGCTATGTGAGGTAATTTATAAAACGCTAGTCCTTTCCCCTCATATTCACCATTTAGGAACCTTAGCTGAGCACCTCAGCATCCAGTAGATGCTTTCCTTCAGACTTGTTCCTCGTGACTGTTTTGAGGGTACCATTTTCGTTTTTTAGAAACTAGACATTTATTAAAATGCAATAAAGGTAAGCAAAAGCCTTAAAAATATGAAGTAAGTACACCCTGATGCAGCTGACGTCAGTAATGCCGATGCTGAGGGATACAGCCTGCCTGCTCATCAATTCAGACACTAATGATTTAAGTGCCTATTTTATTAGAAACTTCATTGGTTATATAAAAATGGAAGAAAGGAGTGAGAAAGTAGCATGTGATGTGTTGTAGCACTTCACTCTTGTACTCTTGCCTACATCACTGTTTATGTGCATGATTCCCCTTTGCAACTTTTTTTTTTTTTTTTTAATAGAAACAGAAAAACTGATATCTGACCAAGGCTGCTGTGGCAGTCTCTGCATTTGACTGTGCTTTAATTCAGTATGCACCATCAGGTACCCAATATTCAGTTCCTGATGGTTATATATTGTGCTTCATCTGCTGTCAACCTCAGAGCTATAATGTGATGGTCTTCAGTTCAAGTTTTATATCTAGGCAGGAGAGCAGAAGTGTGAACTGCAAGTGCAGCTGGTACAGACCCGTATGACATAGCTTTGATCTGGCTAGTTTCCAATTCCAGCTTCCAGCACCAGTTGTAGCCTCCCAGTGTGAGGGAAGGATCATGCAAACCCTGCAGAAGGGAGTTGTTCTGGGCCTGAGCTCATCTCAGTCTCTTCCTCCCAAGCTGAGGTTTTGTTGCATCAACAGAATATACCTGTTTTTCCCCAAAGCTGCACAGTCTGAGTGTCTCATTCTAAGGCAGCAGAAAATGGCTGTCAGGTAGCATTGTGAAAAGGCAATGTTATTTTTCAAATTGTTTATTTGTTTTCTCCTTCTATTATGAGATCTGACTTGTAAGTTGTCAACATCTCTCTTGTACAGTGTGTGGGGAACATGAAAGAGCAACAAGGGCGGCTATGAATAATTTTATACCTAATCATGTTGTGATGCACGTGGACTGTGTCTTTGACATTTGTGTTTGCTGTGTTGTGGGCTTTTAACTGAAGGGAATTTCCTTTCCCTGAGACAGGAGGGTGACTGCTCTGTCCTTCAGACTGCGAGGAATCACTCTGCATCTCCTGAGGGTAATGTTGTCCTTATTGTCTTTTTTTTCCCCATAATCTAAAATCAATTACTTTAAGTAAAGAAATTATAGCTTTATTTGATTTTGTGCATGGAAATACCAAACACATAATTAGCTGTGGACATGTTAGAATTGTTTGACGTTGGTTTGTCTGTAAAAATCTGTCCAGAACCTTGACTTGTGAAGAGCAGCAAAAGAGAAACCAGATACTCTCGCTTAAAAATACTTCTAAATCAAGCTTTTATGGTTTCTCTTGTAAGCATATTTGCTCATCACTACTTATCTGGATCTATTGAGTTTACTGGAAATTAGTGATTGTTGAGTAATGGTGAAAAGGTGTCTTTCTGCTTTCACAGTAAGACCAGTAGCAGGTATTTAGAACACACACATCCCCTCATCATGCTGCAATGCTATTGTCACTTTTATCATAAAAGAATTATGTATCTCTGTATATGAAAAATGTATTCTAGAACTACTCTGAATTAGTTTTTAATGTACTGTGACCTTGAATTGCCCCAGGATATTAATGCTAAATGATTACTTCTGAATGCTTTTTGAATAGCTGCACAGAGCAATTAAATGCACCATACATCACACATGACATAGTTAAACGCCTCTTCTGGTCAAGGAACCTAAACAGTTCTTTCAAATGATGGTAATTTCATATTATTAAAGATAAAAAAAGAAAACCAAACCAAAAAAAAAAAGAAAAAAAGAAAAAAAAGAAATAAAAAAGAAAAAAAAAGTAATTTGTTAGTATTAAGATAAGCATAACCTGGAAGAGGTTATAATCTGTCTGAGATGGAACCAAAAAAAAAAAAAGATTTTATTTTTGATGATTTACAAGGAAGATCACTACAAAACCAATGCCCCATCACACTACATTTTCTCTCTAGACAAAGGGAGGAATAGTAATAAATCCTTCACTTTTTGATAAGTTGCCAATTTTTGTCCCCCTGTAAAATAAAAGAATAACGAATATGGCTCATAAAATTGTTATAAAATGTGAACACTGATATTATGTACAGTATATTGCACAGCAGTTGATTTTAGAATGTGGAATGACAAAAATCTGATCTTTTGAAAAACTTCCTATAAAATTAGTGAAGTTCAGAAGTGATCACAGGGGCCAAGATTGCTCTGGTAACCCAAAGAAAAAGAACCTTTTGGTTGGGTCACTGATTCAAATCTGACCTGGTTTGGTTTCCTAAAACTGTTGTGATTACTTGAAATATGTGCTATTTCAGATTCAGTGGCAATTTTGGCCCAGGTCATAGCAGACATATCACCCCTCTTGATACTGAGCATGACTATTTCGGTGTGACCTCAATAAAAATCAGCACAACTTTTTATATGACACATCAGACACTGATGACAAGTGCCTGATAGACTCAACTTTCAGACTGCCCCTCAGCCCATTCTGCAGACCATTTTTTCACCTCCAGCCTGGTTCCTGGCAGTGATTCCCACCCTAAGCTGAAGCTTCAGCATCCCTGTCCCTGTTTCCCTTCCCAGCTTCCACCCCAGGCTCTGCTGAGGTTGAGACATCATTTTGTGTCAGGCAAACTGTCTAAACCACAGAAATGTTAATGGCAAATACATATTGACCTTGAAAATAACAGCCGAGTAATTCCAAGGAACTGAGCAAGGTCCTGGAAAAAAAAAACAACCAAAAAGAACATGGAGCTTATATAGGGCATGCTTCATGTAAAATTTCCAGCTTTTGTTGGTGTTCCTTCTCAGGTTTTGGAGTGGGATGCACTGTGTGTGATGATGGCCATCGAATTAAAAGGGTTAAGGAAGTAGGGCTGTGAAGATCTGGTAAACAGGGTTTGGGAACCTGGCTTTGTTATCAGTGTGCTACAGAACCCCAGGACACTGCTGGGGGAAGGCACGTGGTGGGCAGGCAGAAAAGATGATTGCTGGAGGCAGCAGTTCATTACAGCAGTTCATTACAGCAGTCCTGCAGCACAAGAAAAACCCAGAAAGGCTATGCTAAATAAAGAATCCATTTCTCTCCACATGTGCTTTAATTTCCACACAAGGAGAAGAAACAATCCAACAACTTCCAGAATGAGACACTGGGGGAAAGAAGGGAGTGAGACCCACTGTTCTGAGGGAAATTGGTTATTCAGCCCTAAGATAGTTTCCACTGCATGTTTTCAGTGTGAGGAAGTACACTGTTGTTTGACTGGATTAGAGTGTGAAGACAAGCTGTATGTGCTTTACAAAAAGCAAAAGATTTTATGATAAAACAGATTTGAAGGTCCAGCTACCAAAATCAGCTGCTATGCATTGAAATCTGTGTTATGGCTGCCCCATGTCAGTCAGTGAGGTTGTAGACGTTAACATCTTTGAAAAGTTCGAGCATGAGTTAGACTAGCCCAAGGCAAGCAGAACATGCATGACTGGCACTTGCATGGCAGGTAATCCAAGCTGACATTGACCTTGAAACATTACATGGCAATATTTTTACCAGAGGAAACTGACCTTGAATTTCTCAGCAGTATTAAGTTCCAGCAGGCTTCTCTCCAGCATGAGGACATCATGATCCTGTTCTTTTTGAGTTTGGAAATGTTTGATGCGGTCAAACATTTCCAAACTCTCCCTGTTCTGCCCCTGGTCTGTTTAGTCCTTGGCCTCAGAGATCCTATCACAATCTCAAGTGATGTAGATCACTTATCACCTCATGGCCTTTATGATATCTTTTGGATTGGAGGTATATATGTAAAAGAAAGTGTCCTGGATAACACTTCCTGCTCACTGGCCTGTGGAAGTGTCAGTGACCATCATAGGCTATATATGCAAAATACTTGTGAGAAAATTTTTCAAAGTCAAGGAGGAGGAGGCAGGACTGATGCCCTTCAGCTGTCTCTCCTTCACTAAAAGGGGATGATCTTTGCTGTTCAACTGGTGCAGTCTGTGCACCCTGTCTGCCATCTCAGAAACCCATCGCCTTTGTAGGAACTCCTGCTGGACTGGTTTTACTCTCAAGTTCGTGACTAAGATTTACTAAAAATGGGCCATATCTTATGGCTTTGTCTTAGCTTCTCCACACCTTGATTTGATGTTAACCTTTTGCTTTGTTAATCTGAAAAACCACCCCCCCCAACTAAAACCCAACATGAACCATTTTTTAACACTACTTAATTAATAAAGATGTTAATGAGGTAGATGTAATTTCGAGGTTGGTTACTTCTTTGGAAAATGTAAAGATTCATGAAATGGGATTCCATATATTAGGCATGGGGAAGAGAGTAAACAAAATGTAGAGATTACTAGAATCTGATTCTATGGGACAGTCAGATTGCAGTCCTCTCTTTGTCAGCCTTAAATGAGAGTAGTAAGGGCCAGGTTTTTGTTACCTGAGGCATCTTAGAAGTTTCTGGTGTGATGATCTCCAGGCACGTTGGAAAGGGATGGTACTCTTTGCTTCTTTTCAAAAAAATGGGTAAATTAATTCTTCTCACATTTGTATTCACTGCATGCAACCTTCTTCAAGGGCTGTGCGGTCCAAAGGATGGAGACCACAACTGGAATCTTCACAGGCAACTGGGAAACTGTTTCCTGTTGTTTATCTGGCAGAACTGACAAAGTCAGTCTTCTCATCTTTCTTCATTAATTTCTCTCTCTGTCCCATAACTGTGTGTAGGATGATTAGTTAATGGGACTAATTCTGTTTTCATTTACACTAATGCCATTATGCATGATACCTGATGAGATCAATGAAATCAAATAAACCTGAAGAAACTGCTGAGGGCAGAATCACAGACAGTATTTGAAAATCAGTCTTTCATCCAGGATCTAGACTCTTGTAGGTTTTTTGATTTCCCATGCATTCCCAATGACCTCTTTTTTTGCCTTGTCTCTGGGTATATGCAGCACTGCTCGACGTTATTATCTCAGTTTTGTCTTTGCTCAATGACATTATTACATGGTTCAATATCATCATCCCAGAAATGCAGCCATTTTAATAACTGGACAGGCAGTTATGATGCTTAACTGTACCACAACACTAAACACTGCCCAGAACAGAAATTCCGTTGTTCCTTCTACTGTTTTGCAACTATAGGGCAATTTTGAAATGCAGGAATAGGTCACAGTTCTGCACCTATGGGTTGCAGCTTTCTGGGGTAGAAAAAGGACCTATCATTTAATCTGTAGGAACTCTATTGAAATAGTGTTGCCTAATTATTTCAAACTTAATTTTTATGTATTTTCTGATTTTTTTGATAAGTCACTTTAAACTTTAAAATTAAGACTAGCTTTCTTGTGTTTTAAAGTTAACACAACTGAAATAAATCCCCCATTTACTCATTTTTTTGGGGAACAGTATATTTTTCTAAAACTATTTTTAGTCTGAAGTGTATTTTTAATGCTTGTGTTGGCTTCACTTCATATAATTTTTATCTCCTACTACAAGTTTATTATTGTCATTACAGTAATGTGGTGACCAAAACTGAACACAAAACTCTCAACTCCCTGCCAGAGCCTTATATAATAGGAGAACAATGGATGAATGTTGTTAATTTTAAATGCAAAATTATAAATCAATTACAGTGATGGCAAAAGCCCTCTGTGACATGCCACAATTTGCTTTCAAAGACATTTAAACCTATTTCACATGCTGAACAATCTGTAATAAATTATGATTTTTTTTCTTCTGAAATGAAGCTATAATTATGACAGTTGAATTCTTGTTCTGAGAAATAAGGTGGCATTTAATTCCTTGAGAACAAATGACACTCACAAAAGAACAGTTAATTATTCTCAGCTGCAAAAAAAAGAAAGGGGGTGTGGGGGGAGGAATAGGGAGAGGAGAAAAAAAGTATGAAAGAGAATGTGGTAGCACTTTATGTGAAGTGTCTTTTAATGAATCCTTAACGAAAGCTGTACTTCAATTGAACTTTGCTTGGTGTCCATGTGATTGAGTGACAATCTTTAAGTCCAGCCCTTCCCATAAAATCAAAACCACATTCAGAGTAGGAGTACAATGAAGGGATGCATCTTCAGGAAATATTTCATGTCTGTCAGCAAACCTTCAATATGCAAAGAACCAAATGCAGAAAAAATCTGATGCCAATCATATGGGTAAAACAAATGCCTAAGTCATCCCTGCAGTTCCAAGCTGTGTTGCAATTGTACATGGTACAATTCGTCCCAATACTTCTTAATTTCCATACTTACTATTAGAATAAAATGAGTCACTTTGACTTCTGCCAGTATTCATAGGGCAGTAAAGAGGGGTGCTAACCAGTCAGCTCCCTCACACTACAAATAGGTGACCACGTGCTTCACTCTCCTTGCATGCGTGGCTCCTACTGTGATTGGTGGGACCACACAAGTGTCACAGGATAAGGGACTTGCTGGATCCAGAGTTCCTTCCCTGAAAGTACTGCTCATCCCGATTTCCTGCTGCAGCTTTGCAGCAGCCGGTTCTCAGCTGAGTGTATTAGCACAGACTGTGCCACATTTCACGTTTTCAGTTCTCACTGCTTGGTGAAGAGTTGCCAGTCTTGTTAATCTGCTCTCCTTCCCCGGGGAAGAGAGGTGATTCAGAAGGACCATACTAAGTGGAATACCCGCATCCTTCTTGGTTCAATTAAGATTTGTGAATTGGCTAATTTGGGGGGGTCTCTAAAAATGTAGTAGGAACAACACAGTTGCACGTAAAACAAGGCCTAATGCACTGAGTTACAATAATGTTAAATCAAATATGATTGGATTAATTCTGTTTCATTTTGTCTTCCATGCATGTGTGGTGCTGGCACAATTTCAGAGTTTTAAGAAAAATTGATTGAGAACTATGCAGAAATAATATCAGCAAAAGGACTTCTTATCAAGTCTTTCTGCTGTCTGTTAAGGGGTATACAGTTTAAAGTTTGGAGGATATGATGTATTTCTTAATATTTGGGTTTTTTTATATTGCTCATAAAATGTACGAAAATGAATTGATCATGCAGTATGTGAGGTACTGGATATTGCAACTGCTGATTATTCCTCTGGGACAAAGCAGACTTTCCATAAGACTTTCACCACAGCAAAGCATATGAGAAAATCTGGTTGATTTCTAATATGGAAAAAGGAGATACTGTTAATAATGTAAAAGTACACACTTTAAAATAATATGCACATATGTTTCATTTTGTTGTCTTTATATTTAAATCTAGTTAAATCCCTTGGTAGAATGACATAGTAGACCAATGTTAAACCCATGTGGAAACTCGTGATTGGGTATTTTATTTTATTTGTCTGCTCAGTTCTGATAGCAAACAGAAGATTTATTAATGCAATGTAAAATATTCACTGGCAGGTAAAAGTAATTCTGTTAATGAACATGATTAGAACAGCAGCTGGAATACAGAAAATGCAGTGTTTGCAAGATCTGTGGAATTAGTAGACCTTAAAATACCTGGGAAATCAATTAAAATTCATCTTCAAGATTACAAAAATGACTGTGCATGTGTTTAACTTGAAAATGAACAATAAAAGAATAAGCCCCATACTTCTTCAGCAAGAGCGTTTCAAAGTGCCTTTTCCTGACCACTGCAGAACTTGCCAAAAGATCTGGGGAACAGATATTTTGCCATGGCTTTTAATTGGGAAGGTACACTGCCAGTGAGATCTTGAGGTAGCTGGAAGCTTGCACTTCTCCCTTGTCCTCCCTTAGGGCATCCTCACACTGACTGCCTATTTTCTGTATTTATAAGGTTATTTATATCCCTGCATGTGGGATAAATGCTCATTAAAGTTGCTTTGCTTCAACTGCAGCTGGACTTATTGGTGAGGGCTGGATACTCTCAGGCAAGGCAGGCTGGGTGCTGAGAGTGGTGGCATGGCCTCAGGGTGATGTGTTCACTGTCCATGGCTCCATCCCACCTCCTCCAAGCAAAGGCAGCAGGGCAGATCAGTGATGGCACCAAATTTGTGGAGAGCATGACCTGTGCCCCTGTTTTGCTGCTGTTGATACTGTTCCCCTGCCACTGAGTCACTGGGGACTAGGCTGCCTGTGGCTGGGGACCACCAACCCTCCTGGTCGCACCAACAGGAACACAAGCCTTGGCACCAGAGGCTGCTCTGGAGAAAGTAGGAGCTGGAAAAAACACCAGATTATAGAGGTGCTTTGTATAGCAAGTTTCCATGTCAGGTTTGGATCATGGGAGCTGTCTTTCTCGTGAGGGAGCTCTAGGACATGTGGTGGACACAGTGGGTGCTCACTTCCCTGGCCACACAGCCAGAGCCACCATTTCAGGCTCAGACTGGGGCCAGCTGAGCCTGCCACCACTGCATCATTCAGCCAAATGATGCTGTGCTTTGACAGGACCACTTAGTTTCCCTCTGCATTCCTGAGGCTGGCTGCCTCAGAAGTGTAGGAAACATTTTCCCAGACAATCAAATGTGGTAGGGTTTTTAACTAAATGCAATAGCAGATATTTTTTTTTTTATTATGTGGATTTTTAGTACCACTTTCTCTTCTTGAACTGTATGTTACTGTAGAGCTCTATCCCTGTTAAATAGGAAATTGGTCTGTGCTGTTCTTGCTCATGTAGTCAGTACAGAAAAGTTATGGATGTGATTGTGCTTTCATTTACAATTGTTAAGACTTTTAGCCTTTCTTGGCTTCTGCAGGAGTGAACTCAGTGCTCTGGAAAAGTGAGGATGCAAGGTAATATCCCTTACTTATTGACATTTCTGGTCCAGCACAAACACCAACATGCATCTGTGCCAACTTATTTATTTGTTTATCCAAAGACAGCATCTCTCAGGAAAAAAACCCATGAAACAATAATAGACATTCCCTTTCTAATCACCTATGGACCTCAAAAATAATCACCTTCTCTTGAGACATGCTGCTGATTTGGGGGTTTCATTTTTAGCACATATATCATTCAAGAAATTGGATTTGAGCCTGAAAGAGATGCCTGTTTTTATAATACATCCATTACTACCTGATTATTGGTTAAGACAATACAGTATTTGTTTTATGCCAATAGTTAGAGTCAGAATTGTTTGAAAAGAAACAGGCTCTGAAAGGTGTAATGTCATCAAACAGTTTGCTTGGGTATCAATGGTCTAGTACTTCAGGTAACAAAACATGGTATTCAAACATGAGTTACTCTTCCAGGGAATTTTGTTTTGAATAAGCATCCTGGTCCTTTTCTGTAAGAGACCCCAATTAAAGGAGATTGCTATATTTTTCTACTTGAAAAAAAAATAAACCAAATAAATGTATCCTTTTAATGCTTTTTTATGTGCAGTGAATCCCTTATTTATGCAAACATGAAAAGGAATTAGAGTGAGACAGAGTGTGCATCTCCTAATGAGTTTCACAATGTATCATGTATTTCCCATGCAAGTGAATGAGGACAGTGAAATACACAGAAGACCCAAGAGCTGCTGAAGTCCTCTGAAAGGAAGACTTACTCTGAGTCTTCTTTCCATTTATACTTTCTCTCCCAAAGAAGATGCAGAAGGTCAGAGTTGTCATCAAACCATGAATAAAAGTCCCTGATTCAAGGGGGAAGGAAGCCCTGGTGAACAGAGTATGAACCTCAATGGACCAGGGTAAAGATCCCACTACTTCCTTCCAGCACAGACTGCAGGGAGTCTGCTCACTCCTCTGAGACTTTCCCTGAGGTGCGAAGACTTTGAGAGTATGAACTGAGAAACGTTGCTGCCCATGTGTGTCATGATTCAGTGTTAGAATCATCTAATCATAGAAACAGAGCAATTTGGGTAGGAAGGGATCTCTGGAGTCATCAGTCTGATCTCTCTCAGAGGACTAATGAAATCATGTTGCTCAGGGCTTCATTCTCTACTGTCTTGAACACCTGCAAAGATGGTCAGCCTGGTTCAGTCTTTGACCATCATTATGGTAGAAAAAAGTTCTCCTAATACTGAATCAGAATTTCCCATGTTCCAGCTTGTATGTCTTGCTGCTTATCCCATCACTGTGTACCTCCAAGAAGAGTCTGGCTCCCATCTTCTCTGTAGCCTCCAATACAGCAAGGGTTCCCCTGAGCCCTCTCCTCTTGGAAATAATGCTTTTATCAGGGAAGTGCACAACAATATTTTCTTAGGAGTGAAAATGTGATTTCTATATTATGCCCATGGTCCGTCCTCAATATCTATTCCGCAGTGAGGTGGAAGAAGTTAAAACCTTGTATTAGCTGTAGGCTACCTCTTTAAGCTCTTTTAAAAATGTTCTCTGCTACTGCTTGTTGACTTCTTAATGTTTCTGCTTAGGTAAGCAATGATTCTACGAAGTATGTTACTGGTTTTTCAGATTGGTGGTGGAAAGAGAAAACATGAGGAAGAGTATTAATTTTGGACTGAACATAATATTTTACTAAACTGAAAAACCTTTGCTCGTTTCATTCCTCAGGAGAAGTATTAAAAGATGCAAAAAGATAAAGGAAGAAAAGAAGCAGTGGTTTTGGCTCACCTTGCTTTCCACTTTTTTCAGCCAAATTTGCTTTTCCATTTGAAAATTTCCATTTGCTTGTAAGATGTCAGTCAATGACATCACAACCTTTTAGAAAGCTCCAGCTCATGTGACAACATCAGCACACAGGAGCATGGCTGTTCATCTCTCAAGAAATCACACAGAATCCATCTTTGGAGACTTTTTTGGCCCTTGGCATGTCTGCTTTTGAATTTCATTCCAAAGAAGACAAGTGAAAGTTTCTAGAAAAGTAGAAATACTGAAATTCCAAATGACTTTAGGAGTAGAGGTGCAACAGTAGTGAATATTTGTAAATGACTCCTACAGCATTCATGGCATCTGGCTGGCAATTTCAGGTAATCAGATTTCTCCTTTAGTTCCTGTTACGTTAATTGATTGGTTTGTGGATCTGAAAAATTGCAGCTCACATTCTGTTCAGCTTCCAGGTTCAGGCTCATCATTTTAAAAACTGCATTGTGCATTATGGAAAGCTGGACTTTTTAATGCAGGTTTTAACAATTGCAGTTAAATTATTTGGGGTGGAGGGAAAGACATATCCAAGGATAACACCTGTTTTGATGCAATTAAAGCCCTACAGCAGTATATGGATAAAATACTTCAAGAAAAACTTGCTCTGTAGAGTTTAAAATTACAGGGCTAAAGGGGTTGTAAGTAGTTAGTCCCTGGAAAATAGATTGGTAATGACAGAAGCAAATTGATTTCAACTATTGCCCAGGTCCAATGGAAGGTGTGTCATGGTGACATTTAAAGACTTAGAAGAGCAATTAGAGAGACAGGTGCTGCTTATGCTGAAGCTTGCCTGCTGTGATGTATACAAACTGAGGTAAAACTGCTGGTGCAATGCAGTAGCTTTAAAACAGGATCAGTTATTTTATTTTAAAAAAATGGTAACATTTGTCATTGGTTCCTCTGTCCTTTTCTGCACTAGTGTCCCTTAGCAATTGTCTTTGTGAAAGTCAGAAATTCAGAATAAATCAAATTCAGCACAAGCCTCCCTAAAGCAAACTAAATCTCCTGTTTATTTCTTTGCCAAGCGCTCTCCTACAGCAAACAAGTGCAGTTCTTAAATCTTTACAACCAAGCCTGATGTTTTCCTACAGAAAACAAGGGGGGGGGGGGAAATGTAAGGCCTTGCTTGCAGTGAGATTTTCCCCTCGTCTTCTGGCCTGACCTGGCATTCATCCTGGATCTCACTTAAAGCATAATACTAAGGGCCCCAGGCTTGGGCTATTGTGCATCCTCTTTCTTTCCTCTTCCCACACTTAGGTTATGTCATGTCTTCTCTGGTCCCAAGCTCCAATCCAGGTGGACAGGGAGAAACTTGAAGTACTGTGTTGGGAGAGGGTTCAGAGCAAAGGATGGGGATAAAGGGGGATGTGGGGTAGAAACCCAGTACGAGAGACAGCGAGGCACCAACAGTGCTCTGGGGTAGGAGAGGCTTTGGTGCATCAGGGAGAGCTTCCCCTGATGAGGCTGCAGGGGCTGGAGTACCTGAGCTCTGGACTGCAGAGTGCAGACCCCTTTTACCAAAAACTTTGACAAATCTATGCAAAAATAGCCATGCAATTTTTGCACTTCCTAAAGTCTGTCTGTAGCCAGGCACTACTCACTGTTTATTCACATAGAGAATCACAGAATATGCCTAGTTGGAAGAGATCAAAAAGATCATTGAGTCCAACTCCTGGCCCTGCACAGGAGCATCCCAAAGACTCACCATGTGCCTGAGAGTATCATCCAAATGCTTCCTGAATTCCGTCAGTCTTGGTGTTGTGATGNGACCCCCCAGGTCCCTTTCCATGGCACTGCTTTCCAGCATCTCATTCCCCAGTTGGCACAAACATCCAGGGTTGCTCCATCCCAGGTGCAGAATCTGGCACTTTCCCTTGTCAAACTTCATATGGTTGGTGATTGCCCAGCCCTCTAATTTGCCCAGGTCTCTGCAGGGCCTCTCTGCCTTCAAGGAGTCAACAGTTCCATGTCAGAAATTGCTTACTGATTTAGTCCTGAAAATTAGTTCAAGAGCTTTACAAAAACACTAATACCACTGTGTCGTGTAGCACTTAATACTCTAATGAATTACTGTAATAAGTGTTAAGTTTTTGGTTAATATACTATCAACAGAGTTTCCTAAGAAACAATAGAAACCAAGTAACAACAGAGAAAAAGCCCTGCAGAAAAGCCCCACCAACTCCCTGTTTGGGTGGAATTTGCCCAACCACACATGGAAAGTGTCCAATCTTTGTATTAAACCCAACCACACAACCTCTGCAAACAGTCCATTATATCAATTAACAGTGCAGAAGAGTGGGGAAAGCATGCACAGAGAGTAACCTGCTCCTCAGTTTAATTTTGGATCATTTTATGATTCACTTGCTCTGTCCCTGTCTGTTCACATGACCTTGTTATGCCCCAGTTGTTTTAGCAGTGAGTGAAGGCAAGATTTCGGCATTGTCTCTTCAATTATAAAAATCCTGGGTGGAAAAATAGAAATAATGTCTCTGCTGTTAGCTGAGGTGGAGGGATCACTGGCTAGATTGAGATAGAATGAGCTAAATTTATCTGTGATAACACTAGATTGGTTTTGTTGGAGTTAGACAAGGGATTGCTTTGCCACAGTATGTGTTGTTTCCTCCCTCCTTTGATGAACTAGAGGAACCTGTCAGCGTTTAATCCAATTACTGATGACATTGGAGAAAAGAGCAGCAGAAGTGGGCTGGATGGAAGCAATGTATTAGCACAGAAAAATCTCATCTTTCCCCAAATCAGTGAGCTGAGAACAAATCCTGGGAGTTGTCAAGTGCCTCTTATTTTGGTTCTTCAAATAATTCAGGGTTAATCGGTCCATTTGCAATCATTTAACTGATAAAAGCACAGCAAACAAAGGAGCTGGTTGCAGTTCTGAACAGGAATTGAAAGCAACTATTTTTTTCTATCCAGTTTGCATAGGGCTTAAAACATACTGACAGAAAACACAAAGTTTGGGTTAAAAGAGGTGTCAGTTATGAGCAATGTTTGCAGGACTCCCATGAACTAAAGAGAATAGAGCTATCCAGAGCCA
The DNA here is from genome assembly GCA_013400415.1 of Scytalopus superciliaris. NCBI lineage: Eukaryota > Metazoa > Chordata > Aves > Passeriformes > Rhinocryptidae > Scytalopus > Scytalopus superciliaris. The sequence continues at coordinate 262,430 of VXBX01009735.1, read as the reverse complement.
CCAACAAGTTTGCTTCCAAGGGATTCAAGAAGGATTTATTTAAAAGGAGACATACTACTAATATTTTTAACTTGCTTATTCTGTTAAAATAAAACATTTCTAGTTATTTTTTTATTTCCAATGATTTTCATTCCATCTACAAATCTAACATATGCACATAACATTAAGGTAATGGTACTTAAACAACTCATTAAGGTAATGGTACTTAAACAACTTGTTGCCCTGTTGTGTTTAGCATTTCTCTTGGCCCTATGTGTGAGTTGTCTGGTGGGACTGGTGGTTTGTGTTTCCACTTCTGGCTCGGGTTCAGGCAGCCACAAGAATGAAGAGTTTGAGTAGCTGCACAGACATGCTCAAATATCTACTCAAAATGCTTGTGTGGCTTTCCCATTTTTATTTCCTTTGTGGGGATATCCTGAGTCAAGAGGTGCACAAATGCTGACAAAAAATGTGAACTCAGATATTTGCCCACACTGCTGGTGTTCACACAGCTTTGCTCACCCTGGTCCCCTTAAACAGCCTTCCTGTTCCTTGCATGGTTTAAATAGTGATTTATCTCCTAATAAGGCTGTTTCCAACAGCTGTAATTGCTTAAGATATGCAGATGTCTTATGCCTGTGACCCCCTTGAGCACCCTTTGAAGTCGGTTAGGCCCATGTGGGTGTGAAGCTATGAAAAAAGTAAATCCCAGGCCAGGTCTGGGGAAATGTTTCGCCTTCATGTCATGGGCAATGGTTTGACTCTCTTGTCTAGAATTCACTGTTGTGACTTTTGGCAGTTTCAATTTAATTCATAGGCAATAATGAGACTGGTTCAAGCCCATGGACAACATCTTTCTGCAGCAATGCTGTCTCTTTTAGACAGCTGGTAAAAAAAGCATTTTGCAGTTATGACTGATGTCTGTTCAGTTACTATATTTAAAATCTAATAGACTTTTAGAAATACTGTCTTAGCCAGCAGGATTTAACTTCATTAGTTTTGAAACAGGAGAGAAATGCTAGCCACTGTGCAGTCTTTGATTATACTCCGGGGAATTTTCTAGGGTTAAATTAACCACAGGGGAACTCTACTCTTGTTCTTTGAATGCCAGTGAAACATATTGAGAAATGCAGGGAAAAAAATAATTATAATTTTGAAATGTAAAAACTATAAAGTTCATCTTACGTATATTCCCCAATGCACAGTAAGTTCTGTATGCTTGCACCATTTAATGTTAATGATACCATTTATTTTATATTTTGGCTTTTCTTTATAAAAAAGTCACACCACCAGCAATAGTGTTTGACCATAAAGGCACATTCAGAAAACTACCATTTCACCAGACTCAGTTTAAATTCAGGAGGGAGATAATTTAGCCACTAAATGTCCTGCCTTATCCACAGCGTCATTGGAGAATTACTCTCCAGAATCACTTTCATCCCCCAGCTGCTGACAATTTAGCAGTGATGTTTGCCTTTAATTAATCTCTTTGAATCTACATGTAGAAGGTCAGTGTCAATGACTTCATCAGAATTAGCAGAATTTTTTGTCCAAAAAGTAGGTTTTGGAAGATGCAGTGTGATTGGAATCAAAAGCCTTTTTCCGACAAGGTTTTTTTTATGTTATACTTAGAAGATATGAAATGAAAGAGTTTACAGTTTCATATATCAACAAAGATTCCAGTAATTTCATTGCTAAACAAGAAAACTAGCCAATATAGGTTTCCTTTTCATCTGACAATTTTCTTTTTACTCCTCATCCCACTAATTTCAAATGGAAAATGGTGAGTGGAGGGCAGAAGTATGGAGTAATACATCTAAAATGAAGAAGTCTTCTTTTCTTACTCAGAGAAGAGTTTGCAAAAGCAAAATATAAAAAATCCTGTGAATTTATGTCATCTTCCATTCAGTTTTCTTAAAAATGTTCCCCTCTTTTGTACTGAAAAACAAGTTGAGGAAAATTTGAAAATCCATACTTTCCAGTTTAATATTTTTTCATTGCCAAATCCAACCTAATCCTGAAATCAGCATGAACTTTTTAAGCAATGCAGAAGAAAAACAATTTCATTATTTAAAAATATTGTCAAAATAAATTAAAACTGGTAAAAGATTTCCTTTATTTTCTCTGTTTTCTAAATGTGCATGTAAAGTAGGATTTCTGTCCAACAGGTACAGAGCCTGAGAAGGAACTGAATTCTGTATGAGACCAAGAAAGAAACAGGGGAAAATGTATTTCTTCTAAATTGCATATATTACTTAAGGCAGAAACATTTACCTAATTCCTGGACTGCTCTTTTGCCCCTCCTCTGTTGTAGAGATACTTGCTACAATCTTTACACTTTTTCTCTTGCCTGATTTTTTGCTAAAATTTGAAGCAAACAGTCCAACTCTCTTCTTGCAAGACACATATGAAAACCACAACCCTAAAAAACATATTGGTGTGTACATCCTAGGGAAGAAATGTGGTAGGTGCTTGGATGTCAATGCTAGCTGGATGCAGACTATCCTTGTAAAAGCAGGACACATCTCATATGGCACTATCTAGTAAAAGCTAAAGCTCAACACGAACAACTGACCTATTCTCTGCCACTACTGAAGGAGATTGTTCTATAACAATGCAGGTGAATGTCAGCCTGGTGCAGAGAGAGCATGGGTCTAAAGATCTCTAATATGTGCTCCTTAAGCATGGTAGGCTAGTGGCATGCCTCCTTCACGTAGTTATCCCTCTGCATTTTCATAGCGTCTCTAATTTCTTGTGATCTGTGCCCTTTCTGCACAGAATGCACATTGCACTTAGCTTTTATCTAATGTTTATCCATTTGTGGCTGCCAAAAAGATGGTATTTCACCATTTTCCAGACTACAGGATATGTGGAAGTTGGCTGCCATTTTCTCCTGTTGCAGTAATAGGAGATGCTTCTGGCAGTCTTCATCCACACCTACACTCCTGTTTCGGTACAATATCCTTTCAGCAGCACGCAGGCTTCAGACTAGACTTGGCAAACCTCTATACTGAGAAAAGGCTAAACACAGCACCAAAGAGAAAAAGAGAATGGCAATACATTTTTCAATACTGATTTGGATGTTTTAGGGTAGTTTATGACTTCATTGTCATTATTTCAGCCTCACATATCCCTTTAAGGTAGGATGTACAATATTGCTCCTACTCTAGAGATGGAAAAACAATTAGCTGATTTAATTCAGTCCTCCAGAAGAATGATTCAACACTTGAGCTTCAAACCAGAACTTCATTATTCCTGGCTTTATGAGGAGTCTGTAGCTGCAGCTCAAATAACATACCTTTCCCTATAGTGCCCTTGCACAAAGAACAAAAAATGGTCAGAAAAAAAGGTAGCCCTTGACCTGGAAATCAGAGAATTTTTAGGGAAAATCTGCAAAAGATGGGAATTTGTTATATAATAGGCTTTCAAAATAAGAATAGCCCTAATTTGCTCTAGATTCTGTTAAAAACCCAACTAAAAGACAGCATAGAAATCTTTTAGCAGGGCACATTTTGAAAGAAAGATATGATAGGTGGAAGAAAGCAGAAAAATAGGATAAACCACAGGAGAGAATGAAGACATGTATGTGAATGGCAATGTATTGTAAGATAAAATGATCCATGAACTTGGGTTATGTGTGCTATTTAGAAATAAAGACACTAGAATACAGAGGTCAGATTAGATGACTAAGGAACACAAAGGGTCAGCTTGGGTATAAAGGCGTGTGTGTAAGAAAGAAAATGGTCACTATCAACCAATACCAGAGAAATTCTGGGAAGAAGTTAAGACAGTGTAATGGAAAAGAACAGTGAAAGAAGAGACTGTGAAAAGAGTACCAACCATGCTAAAATAAATATTTCTTTTTTAGATGCTGGAGAGCGATATGGTCATGTAATCTGCATATTGCCATCACAGTTGTTATAGAGAGTGTAATGTACTGTATTTTTTTACCACCAGGGAGACTGTTGCAACAGACAGGGAGCTACATTAGGAAGTTGTGCTTAACAAGTCATGTGTGATTTTACTGTCAAACTGCAAAGTGCCGCTCTCCTATGGAAGAAGGCTGTGAGTACTTTCGAGGAGTTGATAAACACCACATGATGCAGCTTTCTGGGAAAAACAGAATCCTTTGAAGCATTTCCAGCAAAATCCTTGGAGAGGCAGAGCATATTTTCAGATGCATGATTCTAGGTTAAACAGCTATGTCCCCCACTTGTTTACAAAGCAGCTCGACAGCTGCTGTGAGCCACTGGCCCCCTTTGGACAGACAGGATACATTTGGATCTGTCACAGTGAGCCACAGTGTGCCTTTGCTGCATTACTCTGCAAAGATCTCATCGGAGATCTGCTGCTGGCAGGGCTAAAAGCTTCACCAGCTTTAAGAGCAGCAGATGATTAGTTTCACTCCTGCTTTAAGTTTCCTTGCTCTTTTTAACTCTGAAGTTGCGGGCAATGTTTTCAGTGGTGAAATTGGTCCTGAGAAAGCTGTGCCCTGCTTTATTCATGAGGAATAAGATATAAAAATAAACAGCAGCTGCTGGTTAGTAGCAGGGGGTGGGTTCTTTAACAGAAGAGAAAAAAGACCTGAAATCTGTTTAGACACAGAGATGCAGTGTCCACTTTGAAAAGGTTGTCATTGCAGCTGTCCTTCAACATTTGGGAAATCAGGCTGAGAGGTGCAGCTCCTGAGCTGCGAAGCCCAACTATATCTCCTGAAAATGCATCTGGAAACAATCCCAAATCAGAACACCTTGTAAACACTGACAGGACAGCCTGTCTTGGGGAGTGGGGGACAGAGGTTTAAATCCAATCTTGCAAATGAAGACACACACCTTGGTATGCCCTGCTCTTGTGGGTGGATCAAGGGGTGATTTGGTAAGCTCAGTGCACTTTTCTACATCACAAGGGGCACTGCTGCTCACAAAACAAGAACTGATTGGCAATTTTCAAGGTCTAGTTCACATCTTCTTCTTTCTGCCATGGCCAGGTTGCTGCTGGGGAGAGAGTTGGAAGTAGGACCAGAGCAAGAAGTGGACAGGGCCACCTTACTCCCACTGCACCTCTTGGCAGCATGTGCCTGCTGGCATGATGGAAAGATGGATGCAAGGGAATGGTCTAGGGCTGTCTTACTGCTCTGCTTCATTTTCCTGATGAATAGCTCATGATACATTCTTATTTAAAAATATTGCTGGTGCAGCAGCCCTTCTGCATCCTTCTTATAAAGGCTGTAGTGGTCCTTTACCCAATGTAATATGCTACTTGATGCCTTTAAGCCTATAATATCCCACTGTAGGTACTGCTGCTCACCTCTGTGCAACATATTCCTAAGCATTTCTTCCTCAACAGTGTTTTCTCTCTAACCAAGGCAAAGGAAATCAGTGGAGACAATAAATATCTCTCTCTCTGCTGAGGAGGGTGGCAGCAGACCCACTGCCTCTGAAGCCCACAAATCACAGGTGGCACATCCCTTGCAGTCTGCAACAATATTGTTTCCTTTGCCCTCCTTACCAGAGACTGGTCATAGCAAAAATTATTACTGATGGCATCTGACAGTTCTACATCACATTTTGACATCAGCTTTTAGTTACTGGTTCTTTTTTAATAGCTGCCAGTGTGTTCAGTCAAATACCTGTCTGTCACCACAATCAGACAGGCCTTAATGTGTCTGCATTATGGAAGAGGACCTCGGCATCTTTCCAGCACTTTATTATAGTCCCAATATAGCTTTTTATCACAAATTCCTCATGCATAGCTGTCCCTGCTCCACCACAGAAATCTTCCGAGTTGGCAGCTCTGGTGTCTGCTGCCATTAATCTTCCCTGTGCTGCAGAGAGCAGGGCACCAGGTGATTTATGGCAATTACCTGCTCTGATGCAGTGGAGCTCAGGTGACTTGGGTTGAATTGTCATTGCTGGTATATGAGTTTTGGCCCCAGGCAGCCTGAGGGTGCAAAATATGCCTCTGTACACCTGTGTTTACTTTCCTCCTTAAGAACTGTACAGTTAAACAAGAGGAAGGAATATGCATTTCAATCACATTTTAAAATAGTATTGCAGTGGTGGTGCACTGGTAAGTGAAAGGTTAAACACTCTGGCAACCAATTCAGAATTAAAAGCTGTAATCAAATGTCTTTGTTAGTTTTGTGAAAACAATATTTTCCCAGGAAGGCTGTAAAATGCACATTTTTCACCTGTGATTTCCCAGACTGAGTTTGAGTTTTAATTTTATGCATTGCTCTCAGGTTTTACTCCCAATTTTGTATTTTTTGGACTGTCAGGGACCTGGCATGAAGCGTGGGAAATGAAGGTTGTGCCAAGCTGAGATGAGCAGTGATGCCTTCAGCCAATTAAGGAGCAATGTTAATGGGCTCCCAGTGAATCCCCCTAAGCCTTCCATGCCAGAAAGGATGACACCCACAATACAGGGCTTAGCTGAGCATTTAAAAACTAGAAAAATAAGAGCAGATCTTCAAGTCTTCATTTTTAAGCAGTTTCCCTACTGGTTGTGTTGACAGGGGAGTGTGTTCTGTAATAGGAAGACACAGTAGTGATTTCTTCTCTTATGAAGATTCATATCGATGCATGAGTGTGTGTGTGCAGGTATATGTTATAGCATCTCAACAGTTTATATCCACTGGGAATTAAGCTGACTTCCACATTTCCTTTTCCCTGCTGCTGCTTTTATTTGTTTAATGTCAGCATAGAGAATGGAAAGTAAGATGAATCTTGTGATTAGGCTTGCGTATAGAGGAAAGGAAGTGAATTTAGGAGACAATATGTGTATGTGGTGGGCTGAGTGCATGCACCCATTTGGAGAAGAGATGTAGGAAGAAGTGGGACCAGCTGCTGGGAAGCTGAGGAGGGGCACTGGGGAACTTGCACATTGAGGGGTTTGGGGAGAGGGGTCCATGGCTCTGCGGAGGTGGGTCTACTTAGTCTTGCTCTATCTCTTTGTTTTTATGTGGGAAATCACAGAGGTGAATGGCAACTCAGCAGTCATACCAATGTGGGACATGTTTATTTGGGAATAAAGAATGGCTTTCTCTTGCTTAGCTTGATTTATTTTCAAAGCAGCCTAAGTTAAGCTGGAAAAATGTGGCCATACTGGAATGCAAATCTGTGAGGGCCTTACAGGAATATGATTATAGCATATTCTCTTGCACTGTTATATACTCCCACACAGACAAGCCCGGAGGGAAGTGAAAAAAAAACGAAGTCTGGGCTATTCATGATACCCCGGCATCAGCTCCAGTCACACGCGGGCGTGTGGGCAGCTGGAGCCGACATATGCTAATAGTGATCAACATATGTACGTGGAACTCGGCCACACAGAACTACAGCACAAAGAGCCTGGGCAAAGTGACATTTACCAGTGCATCCTTTGGCCATTGAGCTTGCTATTAAATGCTGTGTCTGACCCATGCTGTGACAATATATGACCTGGACTTCAGTGATCCTTGTAAGTCCCTTCCAGCTCAGGATATTCTATGTTTCTGTGAATATGTAATAAATCGGCTGCCACCTTTAATGTGTAGTTATGGCTTTTGTTTGGGATGCCTTGATTGAAAGCCCAGGTTTTGTACAGCCTACTCAGAGCAGATGAATTCAGAGCATAAAGGAGTTTTTGGGCTATATTTCTTCCCATTGGCTGATTCCAGTGTGAGGACCACACTTGCCCTCCCAGCCATGGGACTGAGGGGTTCCAGCATCTGTACTACTGTGGGGCTTTCAGACCTGTCATGGTATTTGAGGCAGCTCAAAGTAGCTGGGTAACAGTGGTCTCAGAAACAGATCTATTTTTTAAACACTTCACTCTTTTAGCTGTCTAGGGCCATCTCCAACCCAAAGCCCTGTCATAATCTGGTGGCATGCTGGGGCTTGTTTACAAGATAAACTAACAGCTGCTTTCCTCTCATCCACTGCTCCTGCTTCGAACTTGCAATAGGAATTATCTGTGTGTGTCAGAACCAGGAAAGTCAAAGCCTCCTTGGAGATGCCCTTTGGGCCTCTCTTTCTGCTACCTTGCAAACATATTTCTCTTTTCAGAGATGGCAACCCAGCACCTAATCTTCTACAGGCACATGTATTGCTCCCCGGGAGGCATGTTAGGAATGAAGGAACTGATTTTTTTTAACCCCTCCTCCATGGGTTAGCCCACTTCTGCTTATCAGCCCACCTCAGCACTTGGTGTTTAAAATCTGGATCAGAATTTTTCAGCTTTCAGGTCCTACCCATGGTTTTTCAGCAGTGGCCTCATTTGCTTTCAAAGCAGTTGAGTTAAACTGCATCCATTTTGGGTTTTGTGCATCTGTAGGCAGAAATATAAGAGGACAGGGCTTACTTTTTTTTTTTTCCCCTGAACTGATGTTTAGTGATTGTATTAAAAGGCCACACACAAGCTCCTCTCTTCTTTGCATATCAATACTTAGCCTATTAGAAGCCAATGAAGTGAGGGTCTTGCAGTACATACCCTCTCACAGCGTGACGCTCAGACTTCCCATGACATCCTTTCTTCAGCTTTCATGTCAATGAATATTATATTGTGATGCCTTGAAGCCAGGATAAACTGGGGCCGTTAAATGTTCAGATGTATGCTCAATCTGTGAAGCTTGCAGCTGCTCCACTCTTTTGATAATGCTAGTAAGCAAAATTAGTAAATAAAATAAATGCTTAAGGTTCATTTGCTGCACACCCCAATACATGAATGAGAATAGAATCGAGGACATCAAAGAAAGATAAAAACCAGGCTAGTAATAACATGTTCCCCTTAGGCCTACTGCTTAACCTAAATGTTGTGTTAAAGGGATAAATGGGTGAACTGAATTATTATACACAGTCAAAAGCCAGGAATGAGATTGGAGATCACACTCCTGTTAGTAAGATCAGCACTATCTCCGTAAGACAAAAAACCAGTAAATATTTAGCTGAGAAAATGTGTCATGTTTAATATATTCATGAATTTTGCATATTATTTGTCTACACAGGTAAGTAATAAAATCCTGAAGTGGCCCATGTAGCTGGAACAAGGTCACCGTCCTCCCTTTCCTCCCTTCATGCTCCCCCCAACCCCTTGTTGTTTCGATGCCCTGAGAAGGGGCAAATCTGCCTGTGGTTGAAATGAGATAGAAAGGCTCCCTGGGAAAGGTAGTTTTCAAAGAGATATGAAGGGCAAAGAAGAAACCAAACCTAGGTGTCAACAACCATGCAGAGAGTGGCAGAGGGAGGGGGATGAGGTGTCTTTGGAACTGATGTGGAAAAGGACGGGAAGAGCTAAGGTGTTAAGGGGAGTGGGGCATGAGGGATGGGGCCACCTACTGAAGGTGGGGGATGTGAAGGGCTGGATGGAAACTCCCAGCAAAAATGTCACGTTTGGATGGAGAAGGAAGGTGGCTCCAGCAGATTGTCTCAAGGCTGCCACCCTCCCAGAGCTGCAACATCCCTGAAAGCTCATGGCCACCTTGGTCTCTCTTGCGTGCCTGTAGATCAAGGAGCAGAGTACTGCCTTACGTGCATACACCACTAATTCACACTGCTGCTGGATTAAAATGTTCAAAGAGGTACATCCCAGGGGTTACATGCTTGAAAAAATATTCAAGGGGGCTTGCAGAGTTGGACTAATGAAGTAACCTCAAATAATGGTGACCAAGGGAATGGCCAAATGAAAAAATTTGTGGCAATGAAGGTCTTTAGTAGCATCACTTGTGGGATGATCCTGTGGCACATATGTGGAAACAAATGTCCCCAAGGGGTGTGCACTGAGAAACTCCTGGTGAGCCTGCATGCACACTCAGAGGTGTGGTGTTGAACTGCAGTTATTGCTGTCACTGTTTTGAGTAAGTACATTAGAGAAGCTCCAACAAGACTTCAGAAAATAAAGGCACTACTGCCCCAAGCATGGCCCTCTAGCAGAAAACTATTCCAGAGAACTGAGATTAAGCACATGAATTACTTTGACCTGGAAGAAAAGAGCTACTTTCTGTGAGCAGGCATCTGAAAACAAACACACAAGCAGAAAAACAAAATCAAGACAATTTTTTTTCTGTCTCTGTTTTCTATAAAGACAGAGGAGTGTGTCAGGTTGGTATGTTCTGACAGGTGCAGAAGTTGTATAATTTTTTAAGAATATCAGAAAAGAACAGCAGAGAGATTGATTAAATCCAAAATTGATTTTCCATGGGACATGCAGAAGAATAAGATAAATTAAGTACTGGAGATGATACCTCTAGAACTGCTGATTGGAGAAAGCTGCATTTCTCTCCCATAGCCTGTGCTGCTTAAGTATGATATGACTCATGCCCCTGTGAAATATTTGCCTCTATTCAAACCCACCATCTCCTCTTTGCTATAAAGTTAATTAATTTGAAAACCCCCTCATAATAGAAGTATCAATGTCAGAATAATGGATTGCCTTGGGAAAGGTGATCAGATGAGCTGGAGTCTTAAAAAGGTCAGGTGATGTACTAATATGAAAATAGGATCCAGAAACAGACACATATTTAGGAATATGCTTTCTCATAAAAAGGGACTGTTTATATCAAAACATTGCTTAATACAGAGGAAATGGAGAACGAAAGCACAGTATTATTGCAGTCACTACTGGTGTTGAAGATCATGTTCTAAAAAATAAAAAAAGCACCTGGAGTTAAAAGTTAATTCATCAAATTCTTCTCATCTACAGTACACAGGATTTTGTGGTTGGGTTTTTTTGTTTTGGTTTGGGGTTTTTTTGTCCCTCCAGTGTTTGAAAATATCACTCTAGTGTTAACACTAACTCCTAATCTGATTTTATGTGTGCTTAACTTTACACTCTATGAGTTCTCATTAAAACTCAAAATGTATAAATTCAAATACATGCTTAGCTCTTTACAGAATTAGGGTTGCATGTTGTGAAATACATAAGCTATATAATATAGCTGCATTAAAATTACAACAGAATTCCCAGCTGGATTTTCCTGGTCACTTTTGTTATTTTAATGCAGCTTTAAAGACTGCTACATGTTAAAATCTTAGTTGGAATTTTAAAACAGAACAAACCATGTCTACAAAAATTAACTTTGACAAATTCAAGTAATTTTCCCATTGTGAAGTTAGGCATGAGTAACTTATAATTATATGAAATGCATTTGAGAATTTATTCCAAATTTTCCCAAATCTTTTTGATAAGCAGTTCACCAGGAATGTTCAGTGTATGGTATTTTGGATGGTCCTCAACTTGGCCTGGGCAAGTAAGTCAAAACTTTCACCAGAGTTTTTAAAAAAACAGTCACTTATATTCCCACAAATCTCATAATTTTAATTAGCTTTTCTGCCTCTGAACTCATGTCCTGTGTTGCCAGTGGAAATAGAACCAGAGAGATGTGAACACTCCTGAAGCAAAACAAATTAGAGGGAATGCCCACAGCTGATTTCCAAGATATACTTGGCCACCTCTAAATCAGAAGTAGAGGAAGATTTCCCATGCTGCATTCAAACAGAGGATCAGCACACATGGACATTGTCACTGTAGGAGATATTTTAGAGCAGGGCATAAGAAATCTTGTAAGAAAAATATCTTAATAATTCTAGGGAAAGTTTTCCTATCTGTCTATGTAGCCATTGCTCCGCAGCATGGGAATATCTGTATCTTAATTTTTATGTCTTATCTAATATCAGTATGGGTATTTCAATTTTCCACAGAAGTGCATAACTCTTTTTTCTAATCCTGCCATGCTGTTGGCCTCAGTGACAAGAATCTCATTTACAGCAATCTCACATTATATCCCTCCCTTTCCTCACTTGACTGTGTTAGCAGTCTGAGCAATGGAGAGCGGCTTCTGGTGGCTGCATTTACTTTTGATGTGCCGATAGCAAGTAAGAGTAAGATAAAATAACAGACCTCTAACACACCCACTTGAACATCTGTATATTAGTTGCCATTTAAGCCAGTTTTGAATACCCTTTAGCAAACCTGCATAAGGGCACAGGAAGATGTGGCTGCAATGCAGTGCGAGGGGGGTCCTGCCTCAGTCCTCTTGGGATGCAAAATTTCAACTCTGGATCTCTCAAATCTGGCTTCAAAAATTAAATCTGCTCAATGGGGAAAGAAAGGAGACTGAGGATGGAAAAAGTGAAAATAAAATACTGGTTGGTCATAAGAACAAAGGGAAATTAAAATTAAAGGATTAAAAACTGAGAGAGCATTTTGGGAACATTGCTTTTGTGCAATACCCCTTGGCTATGAAAGACAGAATTAGAAAGATTTCATCGAATTTCAGGCCAGAAGGGGGCCATTATGATCAGTTGCTCTGCTGTTAAGGATGCTGATGCAGCCAGCTTTGCCGCGAGGCATCCCCAGAGGGATGGCAGACTGAATACTGAAGCCTCTGGCCTCTCAGATAGCACCACACTTTGAAGGCTGGAGGTGAAGCAGGTGAGGGCTCCCTCCCATTGCATGTGCAGACCCTGCTTCTATGCCTGTCTCCATATGAGAATTTACCTGTCTCACATAGCTGCTCCCTGGGCTACCATGACCTTCTCACCTGTGTCCTCAGTTGTTACCCACCCCTCTTGCCCACTTAGCCAAAACGTCAGGAGGAAAACATTGCCTTGCAAAGCTTCTGGGCATGATCTCCCTCTAAAAACCCATACCTGTTTGCTCTTTTGAAAAGCAAGGATAACCTATGCGCTGTCAGGGGTGAGAAGCAGGTGGGGTGAGGCTGCCTGGAAGAGACACCTTTTTCTTACTTGCTTTACTTTAATTTGTCTCATCTTCTGAGCATGCACAAATCAGGAAAGGACTTGCAGGTGCTACATGTGGTCTGTTGAGACTATCCAGATCTAATTAGAGCTCTGGTTTGGTCTGCAGGAATTGACGGTGGGACTTGTGAAGCTTTCCCTGCCCTGTCCCAGCTGTGTGTTTCTGCTGTCTGTGTTCCTGGAGCAGCACCTGCCATGGAAAAGTATTTCAGTGCTTTTTCAGCTTATCTTAATGTTTTGCACATTCCTCTTAGCCACTGCAGTGAAGATTTTGATGAAGCAACCACGTTTTTATATGTAGCAATAACAGATTTTGTCTTCTATTTTACAACACATGCTAACAGCTGTTTACAAAGTAGTGACGGTGGAATGCAGTCCAGTGGGTATACTGACTGTTCATTTATCCAGAGGGATTACACTGTGGTGAACAGCATTCGGACTTCAATTTAGTATGCATCCAGCCGAATTATGCAATTAGCTGATATGCAATAAACCAGAACAGAAACACATGCAGTCAAATGGTGCCAGATAAAAAACATATGATTCTTATACAAGCAGGTTCTTATAATATCGTACAGTTGAATTATAAATACATAGTTATATGGAATTTGGCTATCGGTGTATATTTATACTTTTGGTGCACTGTGTACATATATCTGTAGCTATATGTGTAGAGTTGCACTGATTTCAGGTTCTTTATAGTACCCATTAAACAATTTTATTTTGTTGTTTTACTTGAGCTATACCAGACGTCATATGCTGGCACAAAGCAATGATTTTGTGTCACTTAAAAGAGGACATAATGCTTAAGAGACAGACTTTTATTAAAAACAAGTTTTGGAGAAAACTCCTTTCCCAGTAGAAACTTTGTGGTGATTTTTAAGAATAAAGGGAAAGAAAGAGATTTTTGGTTAGTACTAAGGATTTCTACAGTTATGGGGACACCCTCCCCCCATACTAGCCCCTCTGGTAGTGCTGCCTTTCCCAAGGATGGAGGGGATGGGGACTGGAGAGCCTACCTCCTTCCCGTGCCCTGCTTCAAGGGAGCAGAGGAGAAAGAGCCCTGAGCAGAATTTTTGTCTCTAATCAACCCTAGCAGGCTGCTGAGCCCAGGGAAGAGAGGAAACAGTGGAAGGAACCAGGTTGAGAGGTTTGTCATCTCGCCGCAGGCTCCCGACTGAATTACATCCTTTGTACCATCATGGGACTGACCACAGTCCCCACCACCAGCCTGCTGCTCATGAGAAACCAAGGGGTTGGCAGCTCTATCCTACGGACCAGCTGTGGGCAGAAGCTGAATTTTGACATATAGTTTGTATGAACTTGGACAAAATAAAGTCATGAGTGTTACAAATAGGGAACCCTAAGTTGAGGGGTGCTGCTTAATCCACCCACGCATGACCATCCTGCCTGCGCATAGGAGTAAGATCTTCTCCAACCCTTTCCATCCAAAAAGGGTTGTGTTATTAACTTTCCAGCTTTATTACTTTGCTTGATACTAAAGTGATCAGTGCACTGGCAAAGTTTATATGTAAAGAAGCCTTTCCTGGTTTTCTTGTTTCACAGGACACAAGGCACTGGCCAGATTAAATAAAACGACTGGGAAGAAATAGTGAACAACCACTAGCACGGTGATTGCTATTCATCTTTGGTGCCATGTGAGGCCAGAGCCTCATGGGAAATAACATGTACAGAGGTAATTAAAACTATATGGATGTATAGGCTAAGTAGGCCAAAATATGGCTGTAGGCAATTCTTCCAAAATGGTGCAGTAGGAAAGTTCTTAGCCTCAACATGAGGCTTACATTATGCAGGGACAATCCCATGTCATCCCAAGTGTGTAAACAAATAGACTTATGTAGCAAAGTACAATTTGATAAAGCATTCAACCAAAAATATGTAAAAATAGTAATTAAAAATGTTATAATGCAACTAATGTATTCGAAAGTATTGTAATGATAAAAGATTGTTGAATAGCTTTCATTTCTTAAAGCACTCTCGTTTCTAACAGATGAAAATAAGTAAGCAGGGCTCCTTCTCTGGCTTTCAACAGCTTAAAAAAAGTGTAGACTTTATATGAAAAAAACATTAAGTTTTACAAATATTTATCTAGCTTTGTTTTTAATTTGGAATGTGCATTTGCACCAGTTCTTCAGAACAGCTGGAGGTCTGTAGTCCGTTCTGTACATAATTGTGTATATTTATTTTTTCCATATTTGCATTTTCTGGAAAATTTGCAGTAGATTTTTTAAATATTTTCATGTATTTTTGATACAAAAATGTGAAGAAGGGACAATGAATGCCTACAAATTATGTGATATTCTAAACCCATGTTTTCAAGTGCATTTATCTGAATTCAAGCTGTGACTTAATAGCTGTAGCTGTATCAACACTGTATCAGTTTACCATAGGAGGAAAATATATTAAATGAGACATAACCTACTAAGGTCACTTCAGGGGCTATCACTGAGCGGAAAATAAATGCTAATATTTTCAGATTTAACGTGGGTAAGCTAGTCAGAACCAATAGTTTGGGGCTGAATTCTGAAATGCCCTCGGTGAAAGCAATGCAAGGGGGATGGTCAGTGAGATGGAATTATTAAAAGATAGGGTGAAGCCAAGCCCAGCCATATGGTGAATGCCATAACCGGGGCAGACCTGTCATGGCCAAGCAAGCTGGGAAAGCAGGCGAAAAGAAATTGTCCTGAAAGAACAACATGCATCCCGCCATGAAGAAATGAGGGCAGAGGGCTGTGGGCAACGCGTTGGCCAGTGACTGACACTTGCACTGATGAGAGACAACACTGGAAGTTGAGCCCTGGCTATGCAAAGTTGATTAGGGTAGATGGGACCCTTCATCATGCCTTAAAAAATCATCACAGCTCAAAACACTCACTTCCAATATGCCTAATAAAACCGTCGGTCATTCACGCAAGTTGGATGAGTAACATATCTATCAGCAAAATAGCAGTGCATCAGACACAGCTGTTCATAACATACAAACCCCAGAGTCCTTTCTATCCAACAAAAGATGTGAGGGTCTCTGTCTTACTGCAACTGTGACAGAAGCCTGAGGTTTACTGTACATTCTTCATTTTTCTTCAGTTGTACATTTTGGTGAAAACATTTGTACATTAAAATGCATAAACATGTTTGCATTTTGGTAAGTAGTATAGTCAACAGAGCCATTAACTAGATATTTAATTAACTATAAAATTACGGCTCAGTTCTCAAATAGTTTGTTGGATGACTCTGATGGGATAAATAACTTTAGTAACATTTACTTACGTGCTTTCAGAACCTAGCTCTCACACAGCAAAAACTGCTTGCCCCAGTGCTCCCCTAGTTTGCACTGGCACACTTTCCAGCACCTTTGGATCACCAGCTGGTCACTAAGGTGCATCTAAATTGTTGGAAATGCCCAAGCTGGTGCTGACTCCAGTTTCTTGTGTGGTAAGTGTCACACCAATGTGGTCTAGCTCAGAGCTGGCTTCTCTCATGCTAGTTCTGTATCTTTGCAGCAGTCTATGGTCTGATACAGCTGATGAAACTTAATTATCTGCTTCTTTTTCCCAATAACGAGAACTACATGATTTAAAAATTCAAAAGCAACTCGTGTCAATTGTGGTACTTCCATGTGCCTCTGTGAAGACAAACTCACTCTGTGCCAGGAGGCCATTGAGCATTTCATACTGATCAGATGAGTGTATCTCTGAACTTTGAGTATAGAAATGAGAACAAAAATCAGGCAATTAAGCCCAAGAAGCCAAGTTCCACGGTCATAGTTTTCACTGTGCTCTTGGGCTCAGTCTTCCATCTAGCTCACACTACAGCTACTGACCACATGCATGAACACACGCTCTTCTTATATGTGCAGTAAAAATCCATTACAGCTTCTTGCACCTATAGTCATTGAGTTTTTTATTTGCCTTCTATTTTGACATGGTACAGGTCAATTTTTCATGTTCATACAAGCAAATTATATGTAACTAACACCTTTCTTTGGCATTTGAGCAAACTGGCACAGTATAGGTTGCACTTGTATTAATAGATTCTTCTCTGCAAGGGGTGATCATATCCAAACAGTGCAGCAGAAATGGCTCCTGGCTCACAGTAGCTCCTAAACCATGCCCAGGACCTGTTCGAAAGAGTTGTTATTGGCCTGGGCCAAAGTTCTGCTGGGGACAATTTAACTGTACAGCTGATGGAACACCACAGCTGTAAACAGTCCTAGGCATTATTTAGTTTCCTGGTATGGATATAATTAGTCTGACTTGACATTGACTGTCTTTAAATACTGTTTTTAAAATAAAACCTTAGAAAAAAAAAGCATTCAGTTTAATTTGGGGTTTTTTTTCAACCTTATCTCTTTGTGTATTTTTTGTAATTTTGCAAACATTTATTTAAATCAGTTTCTTTGCAAGTGCTAGAACACTGAAATTCTATTTTGCTCAAATAAGAATACTATTCACTCCTTCTTTTTTGTTTGATTTTTTATGAACTGGAAGACTTTACAAGGTTTTGCTTTAAAAATTAATTTCTCTCTTAGTTTTTTCTAGAGAAAATATGCTGTCTTTTAGGTGGGAAGCTTAAAAAAAGATTACATCTCTTTTAGGTTTTAATTTTCTAGGCATAATCCAGCCAGTACAGTTCAAAATCTGTAAGCCTCAAGAGCAAATTGTCATACTTCAGACAAGCACAGAGAAGTGAAGAAATTTCCTAAGAAGCCAGATATAATTTTATGGAAGTGAATTGCTACTCTGTGAACACTGAGGAATTGTGGTGTTTCACTTCTCATTATGTATGCCCACAAGAGAAATATTAAACTAGATTTTTCTTTGACTGTTGCCTTCATTCTCTCCTTCTCTTGTACATACTTATAAAATAAAGATCAAACTTCCCTGAATTCTTTTTATCTGCTTTGAAGTCTAAGGAAAACTTTTTTGGAAATTCTATTTTCATCTCTGTGAATTTATTCTCTAATGCTTCTAACTTGTCAAATATGGACTGTACTGTTCAAGGAGCAGTTGAGGAAAAAAGCCCATCTTTGAATCTACATGCATGGACAATCATTCTCACAACTTGTGAAAGCCATCAAAAACCTGGAGCCACAATATACTCTTCTATTACAATTTCATTTGGACAGTTCTGAGGCATGTCCATTAGATTCTCTGGAGGGGAAAAAAATAGTTTTTCCTCTTTTTGCTGAGTAAATTACTTTGAGTGTGTAAAAGAAGAACATTCTATAGCTTTGGACATATCTTTTAATATTTTTATTTTCTTTTTTTTTTCATTTTTTTTTTTTTACCCAGAACTCAAGAGTTGTAAAGGGAAGGCATATTGTAGCTTTAGAAGGGTAAATAAAAGGTATTCAACTCAGAGCTATTGCTCAAAAATGGGAAGAGACACAATTCCCTAGGGAGGTGCCGGGGGTGTTGGGCTGGAGCCCCTTGGGCTAGTTGAAAGAAGCCTGAATCTCTGACTCTGCCTGGAGACACACAGAAGAGATACCACTCCCCGTAGCGGATATTACCCTGTTCCACTAATGCAGACTATGTGAGAGCAGTCCTCAGGCAACGCCTTAATGAATCTAGAAAGAAACCTCTAATGAGAAGCTTCACATGCACCTCTTGCCCTGGGGGGCTTGGTCCCACTGTCCCACCTGCAACTGAGTCCTCCTACCCTACGCAGGGTGCTGCAGCCTGACCCCTTGGTGCCACTGTTGGGCATCTTCAAATGGCTCTGTGAGATGGATCTGTGTCCCTCTGCTGAGATTCAGTCCTGTCCCTGTGGCTGCTGCAGTAAATCCTCCTCACTTTTGCTTACAAAACTAGCTTTGCTTTCGTATTTTCCCAAGCGCCTGAGCCCAGCTCATCCTGGACGACATGTCGCTCCTCAGCCCATCTCCTGGGACTTACTGGTGGCCTGAAATAAGCTGTCAAACCATTTTCCTAGCTGTTTGTTGCTGTAGACCTGCTGGGACCATTGAAGGAGATTCAAGATATGGGCAACTGAAACCTTGATTCATTTGCAGAACAAAAAACAGTCTGATGCTCCTGGTGGAACCATGGGAGATGTGTTGCATTTTCAGTGAAACAGTGTTGGGGGAAGCTTGTTGACTGCAAAAGCAACTGAAGGAGCAGTGCTGCTCTCTGATGATGTCCACTCAGCTCCCTTCTCATGTGTCTGCAAAGGCACTTTCCCCCTTTGCAATTGATGGTTTTTCTTTAAAGATGGATGACACCCTGTTTAAAATCTTCTTGGGTCTGAAATAAATACAGATGGATCTGGGATGGTCTTTAGTCTAAAATACTGTTGTAGAAGTTGAATGGATATTATAGCTGTAAGAATTTCCAGAACAGATATAAAGATATTTCTACTTTGCAAATGTACATATCTAATGATGGATGTGTATAAACACACACATTCTGTTTAGACTTCATCAAAAGGCTCGTAATGGCAGGCTTTGCATCTCTTAAGTGACAGGCCTTATGAGGCAAAGTACCTAACTTGGATACCTGAAAAGGCATTGTATGGCTATGTTTTTAACAGGAAAAAGAAAACAACCCCAAACATAAAAGCCTGTAATGAAATGCTTAGTGCAAGATGTCAATTCTCAACCTTGCAGCTATTACACTTCAATTTGATGCAGTAAAAGATTTTGCTGATCCTAAACTAGGGATCAGCAAGAAGGAAATGTTTTTTCCCCCCCTTTTAAGCCGGTGGTGATTGTTTTAAATTATTAGGAGTCTATACTTGGCCATAATCCAAGATACGTCAAGAAGCTTAGGTCCTCAGCTCCAGAGTGAAAAGCACACACCCAAATATTTGATCAGACCATATACTTCCAGCCTTGCTGACAGACTCAGAGATGATAATACAAATTACATTTTTCTTTCAAAATCAGAGAGGTGATGTTTTTGTTTTGATTATTTTTTTTTCCTGTTTTTTTTTTCTTTTTTCCCATGGAAGAATTAGAGTGTGTTCAATCAGAATGGTCCAACATATCTCTGGCAAACAGAAAAACTCCTCAGGGATCCAAATTAACAATAAAACAAGCAAAGAAGAGGGCAACTCACAGTACTGCATAGACACTGCCTCTTGTATGGTTTTACTTTTGTGTGTTTGATTGCCTGTGTGAGTTTTGCATCTTGTGTGTTATTGTTTATTGAAGACCAATCAACAAGAAGAGAGATTAGAGGGGAGGAAGAAAGGAAAAGAATAAAGGAGAGGAGGAGAAATCTTATGCATATGTGAGGCCAAAGGATATTGCCTTTCAGGGTTCATGCACTGTTATCTTTAATTTTTATGGTATTTGAAAAGAATGGTAATGAGTATCAGAGTTAAAATGCAAGGATTGATGATTTCAGAGAAATGCATTGCCCAGAATTAGCTGTGGCCCCCAAGGCTTTTCTAGACCAATGAACCACCTTTAACCCTCAGCTGCCATGTGCCCTTTGAGGAACTTACCAGGGCATTTTTCAAAGCAAGGCCCAGAGCGAATGTGCAAATTGCACTTTGCTGAAAACTTCCTTCTGGCAATTCAGAAGAACTACTTGGAAAATAGCAGCATGTCGTGTTTGGACACAATGTAAGTTAGTATATTTTCCTATTTATTATCCAAGGCTTTTGGGCCACTGCAGAGCTATGGGCTACAATTTGTGGACCACTGAGCTATGGAACCCGTCCTCATTAAAGAACACCTTCATCTTGCAGGGCAATTTTCATACATTAGGAGTCCTTTTGGTAGGAAAATATGAAACAATACATTTTTAAAGGACTGGATGGCTGCAAGGTGATTTGCTTTTGCACATGGGGCTAGTTCAGCTGATGATGTCAAAAAAGTTTGTTGTGCTTTACTATTGCTTAACTTGTAACCTGGAAAGCTGTTTCTTTCCTGTATCTGCCTTTAAAACTGTTGCTCCCGAGACTTACTTGACCTTGAAGCAAGGACAAAGATGGTTTGGGTGATTTTTTTAATCAGGAAAACAAAAAGCACTTCTCTACAGAGAGAGGTTGTGGGGTCTCCCTCACTGGAGAAATTCAAGAACCATCTGGATGCAATCCTGTGCAATGTGCTCTGGGATGACTCTCCTTATGGACCAGATGACCTGCTGCCATCCTTTCCAACCTTACCCATTCTGTGATTCTGTGATTTTTTTAAGCTTGACACAAGAAATGGACAAAATTGCAAAGCTGAGTCGAAATTTCTTATACCTACTTATTTTGCTAGCAGGTATTGGAGGTGTGTTTTTTTGCTTACACAAAATGGGATTTGCTTATGTGTGTTCAATATCCACCTATTGAATATCTAATGTGAGAAATAAGGATGTGTTACCATCTACCTTGGTAGTTATATGAGTCTAAGGTATTCTTTCTATCTGATGATTATCAAATACAATCTTATCCAACTCTAATGAGTGTGGGTGAATGCAGGAACAGATCTGGAGTTTTGAAAATGAAAATAAGTGTATCTGCAAATTTGGTGGGCATGGTAATGCAAAGCATTAAGAAACTGGCTTACAGTCTGTAGTACTACTTTGCTATTACTCAACTGACATACTGGCTGTTCATGGACCACTTAATATAATGACAATGTTGACCTGAGATCCTTCCTGTGAGGCACAAGAATGAAAGAGAAACAGCCTTCTCATTGACTTTCCTTAATTTTGTGCATTCATCAGAAACCAAACATTTTGTGAGGTATTGATTTGTGTTTCTAGTTTTCTTGATCCTTAATGATATAATACCATGTAAAACATTTTAAAGAAAAATGTAGTAATCTTATATGGGAACAAACTGTTCTGTCAATAAGTAGTGTAAGTGTACCACAAAACCAACTCACCCTTAACATGACAGCAATTTCTTCAATGACATTTACGAGCTCATTGAAAGAACAGTAGCAATTTTATTCATTGTTTGGGGCTTACTACCCAATGTATAATGAAAGTGTTATGAAAATAAGAAATTGCATACAAGTCTTTTGTAGTGTAAATAACACAACCATATAAATTATACACATACTAGACTTATATTATACACTTATACACTGTGTGCAAAGCAGAATAGACCTTTTACTAAACTAAGCTGTATTTTAATTAGGAGAGTGGTAACAAGCCTTTAAAATCAGCCAACACTGTATTTTAGTTTTAACTCAGAAATTCTGGGGCTTTATGAATTCATGACAGACCCTTAGGGATACATTTTCAAAGCATTGCATAGGATTTTAGCCATGCAAATCCCATTAAAATCAGTGGGAGACATGTGGCTAAAACCCACACAAGCCTTTGGAAGCAACATGCCCCTTAATGTTATCTAGACAGTGTTCCAGCCTGTGAATTTCCTTGCTTCCAATTTTTACAACTGAATTCAAAAGGAAATAAAATTTGCCATGGGGATGTGGGAATTTTAACAGGATGCAGGCTCTTTTAGTTCCAGAGACATAGTTCTCATCTATCAACTACATTAACACATGGTAAAGGTATTTTTGGTCTATTCTTTACAGGCTTAATCCGTACCTGGCTATTTTGACCTGTGATTTTACTATGCAACATTGTAGGCAACTGACTTTGAAAATATACATATTGTAGTTCTCAACAGATTATATTTTCTCCTAATAAAATCTTTCAATTGGGTAAATAATGAAGTTCCTTTTGGAATAATGATTGCATTTGACTTGAGGCCTGTGATACCCTGAGTGATATTACATCTGCCGCCAGGCATTTCAGAAAGACCCAAATGCACTATAAAAGTCACAGATAGGGACTCTCAAGTAAGAGCAGTAGCTGACCAGCATTAATTTTAGACAGGTGGCTCTTCCCTGGTTGCTTCAGTTGCAGGAACACCAGTGGGGATCCACAGCAGGGCAGAGATGGGCAGGGATGAGCTCAGGAATGCGCTCAGGAATGCATTTTGCCGTTAGGTGATAAGAACTTCAGTCTCTGAAGCAGATACAGAAATGAAGCTTTCTCTAGACTATGTGTCTATTACCAGACATCAAAGAAGGAAGTAAAAGTACTATGCCTGAAGAGTTTACTCAACTAAGTGTTGGGTCCTTTATTCAAACTCAGTTTGATGTTGGTGATGCAGAAACTCCTGATTTGGG
This sequence comes from Scytalopus superciliaris, assembly GCA_013400415.1. NCBI lineage: Eukaryota > Metazoa > Chordata > Aves > Passeriformes > Rhinocryptidae > Scytalopus > Scytalopus superciliaris. Next base: position 239,612 of record VXBX01009735.1, on the reverse strand, counting down.
AAGTTTTTTGATACCAAAGGCAATGGGAAAACCTGGATCAATGAGAAATATGTGCAGGCACACACAACAGAACACGGGCACACCAAATGGTGAACGTGCTTATCTGTATGGTAGAGAAAAACAGACACCAAAATTTAAGTCCTGAGCAGAAGTGCTACCAAATACCATGGGTTTCGAGACCTGTAAGTCCGTGTGTTTTGAAGAAAGTTAATTTCAAAGCATTTGAAATTATCTCTCCATGCTTTCTATGCCCACAGAAGGAGCCAGAATTGCAGTTAAAACCTGGTAATTTTACAGTATTTCTGCGAGGGGCTGAGCAAGATGATTTGTGGTACTGCAGCTCACATGGAAGCATCTCACAGGGGCACCCCGGCTCCGGGAGACGATGTTTCGGGGTCTTAGGGGTCGGACCCCCGACGGGCTGGCGCAGCCCGTGTTCCCTATGGCTGGTGTCACTGGGGTGGCCATGGGCCCCTCCGCGGCCCCGCACTAGGTGGAGCTGCAGCCCGCGGCGGGAGCCCCGCGATGCGGCCGCGCTTTGTCCGCCGGGGCGGGGCGGGGAGGGGCGCAGCGCAGCGGAGCGGAGCGCAGCATCCCGCCTGGCGCGCTCCCTCTAACCAAGGCGTGCTCACAGTCTCAAATCTGCCGCTTAGCCGTGCGGTATAAAAAAACTCCTGTCCACTTGGACTGGGGTTTAGGGGTTTTTTTCCTCCCCACCCACCCCCCGTTTTTTGTTTGTTTGATTCGGTGGGGTTTTGTTTGTTTGGGGGGTTTTTTGTTCTTTTGTTTGTTTTTTGTTTATTTGGTTGGTTTGCTTGTTTTGTGGTGGTTGCTTTTTGTGTTTTTTTTTTTTTTTTTAATTTGGTTGTTTGTTTTGTTGGATTGTTTTAATTGTCGTTTCAGCAGAATTTAAAATAAATTGTCCTAATTATTCCACCTAATACCGTAATCTCTGTATTAAGACATATGAAAAAGAAAAGATATTTAAAAAATTAAAATTGTACTCCAATGTAATTTGCTGTGCAATTCAGAGAAATTAAACTGTGTTGCTTTATCTTTCTGGTGTTCTTAATTCCAAATAGGATGATATGTTTCCCTGTTTCTCTAAATTATCTGGCATCAACATTATAATAAATTTAAACTTTAGAGTCTGTCATCCCATTGTGTCAGTGTCCACACACCACCATTACCCTCCCCCCACTTTTATCTTACTAAATTGTCCAGAGGAAAAATATAAATAAGGCGAGTGCTTCTTCTCCCCCCTCCACCCTACCCCCCCTCGTCTGTGCCTTTACTTTTTTTCTACTCTCTAATGACATTTGGCAGGCTCAACTGTGTAATGCTTGACTGGTTTTATTGTTGTCTGCTCCCAGTGGGGAATAGTTGACACTGCTCTCTGTTTTCAATTGATATCCATTTTCAACAATATTGCTTTCTATTAGATTCCTGCACAGTTTGTGCCAGCCAAACCGAATATTTACCATGTTGCCCTCAAAGCCTCAAATCAACAAACATTAAAATAAGTAGATTACACATTTACTATCTGACATTTTCAAATTTTCCTTTCAAATGATTATTTTGACTATATTTCACAACAAATTAATCAAGGATTCAAGACACTGTATTGCCACTTAAGGTAACCCAGATTGATTTTGAGTTTTAAATGACAGGATAAGAGGGTGCATGAAAAAAAGGAAAACCTAATGCACTTATCTACATTTCATTAGCTCCTATGATCACTTTTCTGAAAGAAGGTGCACAGATTTATATTGATCCTAATTTCAAATGTTTGTGTTGAATGACATTGTTTGTTGTATAATATGATTAGTTCCAGGTAGTTTACTCAAGTAATAAAATACTGAAATTAACCCTTGGAATCCTTAAATTTTGAGTTATCCAGAGCTGAGAGGCTCTTCTGGAGCAGGCTACTGTTTCTTGTCATCGCTTTCAAGGCTTGGTGTCTGCCTGTGTTTCCCAGCTCTCCAGCCTTGCACTCCCTCTCTTCCTTCACCAGCTCTTTTCAGCTCTGACACCTCTTTATCAGTTTTCCACACTCACCTCAGAAGCTTATCCATTAACGGTATGTGTTGCTAAGTATTGGTCACAAGTCATTTATTATGTGCAATTGTGCCTCTGTAAAGTCCAGTTTCAGCAGTTAGTCTTGTTGATTTGCATGGAAATTATGATGGCTCAGGTAGTGAAACATAATTTGTGTACCTTTCAGGTTTTTTGTGATAACCTCGTCTACCTCCTCTTCCTCATGCATGTCCTTCCTTTTGTTTGTTATCTTGCCATCTTTAGAAGCCGTCTATCTTGGCTTAAAACAAAGGAAATTCTGCTTCTTCTTTTCCTTGTGCTCCCTTCCACCCCTTCCAAAATGCCAGCTAGAGCTTTAGGTGAGATACAAATTCTGAAAATTTTATGTTCTTGACTTAGGTCTGTATTCCTGCTGTGGGAAAAACAAGATGAACACTGAAAAGGGCCATGCCCTGGATATCACCCCAGAAGCAGCAGCAGCAGCAGATCAGGCTCAGCAGGAACACCAGGACACAGTCTCTGTGTGAGGGAAGGAGACAGACCCTATCTCCACTTCCTAGTAAGAACTGCTGGATCATCTCTTCCTCTTCCAGCACGAGAACAGAGAAAGGTGATGCGTGACCCAGCCATCTCTAAGTCATTAGGGGCCTAAAGACAGCCTTTATCTGTCCTTCAGTACAAAGATCCAAGTCTTTTTCTCCTGTGATATAGTATAATTAGACTACAAGCCTTGCTGTAACCAGATTTAGTAATGTAAGTAAACTTGCATAATGTTGAAACTGATGTAGTTTCATGGAAGCTGCTTGTTTTTACACATTCTCATTTAAACCATAACAAAAAGGTACCAACTTCATAGGAAAATATACAAAAGGACTAAATTCAGAAAAAAATAAGAAGAGCCCCTAAATTAGGGAACAGAAGAACTGAAACTGCTATGGAAATTTATTTAGTCCTTTTGTGTGCATAACATTCTGATGCAGTTTTTTTCAGGTGACAATATTCTCTTCAATCCATAGGCAAAATACTTTTTTCCCTGCACAGGATGGATGGTGTTTGCTGAACTGGTAGTTATTCAATATTTTGTTTTCCCCATCAGTCAATGCATGACCTCAGGCTTTATTTACCAAACACCATCCAAGCCCTGCACTTAATACAGAATTATTAATTTCCTCCTGGACTGTTCTTTTACTCTCCTCATCAACAGTGCTTCACAATAGTTAATGGAGTTCTATATTTGGCCTGTGGCATAAGACTTTCAGTTTTTCTCAAATCGAGTGCGTGATATCCTTTCCTTGCCTGATATTTATTACCTCTCCATAATGGCACAGATGTGCAGAGGTCTGATCATAAATTGGTTTCATCTCCTGTGTGGAACCCCGAAGCCCCCAAAGTCCTGGAAGTGAAACATCAGCTCTTCCCCAGTGCCCCAGTGCTGCAGGGTGGGCAGGGGAGAACCTAGAGGGGAGCTCCGTCAGCCTCCCCATGGTCACAACCCCTTTGGCCCTACTTTGTGTTGTAAAGAGGATGAACTGCACTGTTCCCTGTAATCTGTCTGGATGATTTGTGTTGTCATAGCTCATACACTGTGGAAAATGCATTAAAATATAACACACAGGCTGTCAGAAACAGCTACCAGTCTGAGACAAATAATGGACAAAGGAAAAGGCACACAACAGACTAGAGACAACTTAAAGGCTAAAAAAAGTCAAAATGTCAAAATCTTTTGTGACANTTTTTTTTTTTTTTTGGTGAGTCCTGAGGCCAAAATTCATTTGTTTATGACTGAGTTAGAGAAACCTCAAGTTTTCTTTTCTGGAAGTTAAATGTGAGCCTTTGGCTAAGCCCAAGGTGTGGAGGTGATTTTCACTGAAGGAAGACAGTTTATCATCAGAGTCAAGTCAGGTGAACACCCTTCTCTTGAACACAGGCAAAGAAGAGAAAACCTACACTGCTGTGAATCAGCACAGCTCAAGTTCTAGCCTTGGGTCTTCACCTAGCAGAGATGAGGCTCAATGTTTTCACTTGGCACCACAGCACTTTTGTGTCTGCTCCAACCATTTGTTCAAGCGCTGATTAAAATTGGTTAATTACAATGGTAACCAACCACGGCATCCCAAGGTGCCCCCACCACCTGTGAAACCCAGGGTATCTTGTATCAGAAAGGCACACACAAACATTGCAGGCATAAGCTAATGTTGCCTCAGAGCTGGTTATTTTGTGAGATAATATTATGGGATAGTGATTGCCTGGTAGATAATTATGTGTGAAAGGGTATTTTGTCATACTTGTTTTGCTTTTTAACTTGAGTAGGCTGAAAGCTGGAATGCACTGAGTTTCCAAAATAGAATAAGCTAGATTCTAAAGTCACTGCACAAAAAAACCCTCCAAAAAACATAAATCACAGCATTCACATGAGAAAGGATGCAAAGGAAAATCTGTAATTACTAAGGTATATTCCACTTTATTAAGTGAAGGGGAAAACAAAGCTTTGGGTTTTGGTTCCAGATTGCTTTTAACATTAACTATATATGTTCACCAATTGAGAGAAAGAGGAGCATACTAGATTATGCCGCCAAGGTATGATTGAAGACATGTAGGCAGGGGGCAACTTGGGGAGCATTGATCACAATCTCATTAGATCTGAGATTGCAGCAAAAATGAATGCTAAATGACTTGAAGGAGAACAAAAAGATGCTGGAGTAAGACTTGGATTTCTCCAGAGGATGAGCTACACAGTTGTAAAAATCAAACTGGCTGAGGAGTGGGACTGAGAGAACAGAAAACCCTAAGAACTAAAGAATAAAGAAAGGTGCTTGGCCCACTCTTCTGCCAGCAGGGAGTGTACAAAGAAAAGACAAACGTGGTTAAAGGAGGAGTTTCACACCAAAGCTGGGGAAAAAAATTTAAAAGAGAACAATCTGATGGGCAAGTTAGTTGGAAAGGAGAAACCGTGTGGTCCAAAGAGCTACACACAAAGTCAGAAGAGAGACAAAAACAAAGGAAGTGTACAAGAAACAATAGCCAAAGAAATCGAGCTAATTAGTATGAAGCAAACAAGCTTGACAGACTGGTTGAGGCCAGACAGAGGGTGGAGAGGGGAGGGCAGGTACGAGGTCAAACGAGCTCTTTGCTCTAGTATTCATTTAACAAGATGAAGGTCATGTCTCAGAAAGTGTGATAGATTTTTCTGGATGGGGAAAGTGAAATGTCATCAAGAATTATGGTTGTGTCATAGCAGTGCTCTTACAATCTTGACAAGTCTCCAGTCCTTGCTTAATTAGTAGACTTCATATTTCTGAAGGGGCAAATATAATAAGAAAAGGTAGCTGAAGATATTTAGCAATTCTGAAGAGACACATGACATTTTCCTCATTGTATTTTCCCATATTCTGTGCATCAGTCACAAAATTTTAAATTGTCTGCAAAAGAAGGAAGTTTGTAGAAGATGAGAGGCTTACACATTTAATCTACATCATCTAATGCTTCAGTGCCTGCCCCTTATTGTCAAAACGCCACAAAACACTTATATAAATACTTTCTTCTAGGCATACAGATACCTCTGCTAAAATCAATGGGATGATTCTAGTGCTTAAAATTAAGCATTTTCTCCAGGATTATATTAGAGCAAAAGCTAAATGCTAGCATAATCAGTCACAGTAAAGTGATATACTTCCTTTTATTTTGCTAGGAAGGACATGCTGGACATGTGGAGGGTGAGCTGGGGACACCTCCAGTCACAGAAAATGTACTCATGAAATCTCTAATGGGCACTTGTCCTCCCTTGGGAAAAGAATCATCTCATTCCCAGGGTCATGAATTTTGCACTTAGCACAATTGGACAAAAGCTCTTCTAATGCATTACCAATGCTGGGGTGATATGATCAAGCTGATGAAGAGGAATATGGTTCCCTACAGTTGTTCAAATAAGTTGAAACTTAAATAGAACAAGGCTGACGGCTGGAAAATGCTATTAATCCCCTCCTCCACATCCTGGGAAGAAGCTATTGCAATATATTTAATATGCACAAAGAAGATCAGGTGGATTGATGCATTCTTGGAGAAGTATTTATGTGTGTATTATATTTGCCATAATTTATTTTTGAGAAATGTAAAATAACTGCATATCTTCCAATAAAAGAGAAAATTCTGGGAGGAATACTACAGATTCAAAACACAAACCAGATGAATGCTTTTGTCATTTTCTGGTGTTAGATCAGAAGTCTTGGTATTTTGTATGGGAAGGGAAAGAAATAAAAAGATAGGAATTGATAGAGACTTGGAAAATCTTGAATGGCCTGTCAAGAGCTCTTACTGATGCAAGTTAAAGGCAACACTTGTAAAAATGAATTACATCTGCTATTTTTTATACTGCACACAGTTTAATAGTGGACTTCAATCTATTTTATGAGACAAATACCTTAATATAGATGATTTGCAAAAAGAATGCAATATTTACCCAAATAAGAATAACATCCTCAACTACATTTAGTGCTAATTTAAAATGACAAGGGCTATCAATCCTCAAAGTCCTCAGTATAACCCAATCACCAGCTGGGGTCAGGCCAACATTTGCTTTCTAGCAAAGTATTGTAGAAATAGATGAATTGCCCTGCTCTGCAGAGCATTCAATATTGGCTGCTTCTGAAATCAGAAAACCAGCCTTGAGAAAGCACTACAACATCTTGTGCCTCTTCCATTATAATTTTTACTATAATTTTTATATTTTTATTCTGTCCTTACCTTCTAATGTTTTTAAGTGCACCACTTTTCAAGTTCTGTTACTTTCTAATACACATCTTAGTTTAGAATCTGTAATTTACTGCTGTAACCTCCAAAAGACCCTAGAAAACAAAATCTGCCTCTCCAAGGTCTTTTTACTTTAGGTATAGAAATTCAAAGAAAACAAATAGGTTGAGGTTAATTGCCAGAACAAATAAGAAGTTTGGAAAGTTTTTTTGTTTTGGGGAAATTAAAAGAAAAGTACCTGAGCCAAAAGGCAAATAGTGAGTGTAGTAATAGATCTCCCAATGAAGAAAAAATCTCTGCTCATAGTTATTGTGGTAAAGTTTAGTTTTATTTATTTTTTTTTTATTTTATTTTTATCCCCTGAGGGGATGTAAACTTTGTATCTTTGGTACAGTCTTCTCTGATTTTATGTGTTCTTACTGAAAATAATAATAATACTGCAATTCAGTGTAAATTAGTTTGATTTTTCCATTTCTCTAAGAAAAATGTGGTGCTGAAGAGGCAACAATGAAACTCTCCTCAGTTGTCTGGATTTTGCATCCTGCATATTGAAAGAAATCTGATTTGGATCCTGTATGAAACCTTCAGAAAGGGTTTGCTTTCCAGAAGACAGACATCCAACTCTGAGGGAAAGATAAGTAACTTTTTAAGAAGTTACTGGCCCAGACATCTAATTTGTCATTTTAAAAAATATATATCTAGAAATATAAGTTGTACTGAGTAGTTTAATTTCTTTTTTTTCCCCTTGCTACTGGCTAGAAAACAGCAAAATGATTGTACCTTGTCATAAATAAATGGACTTCTGAGTAGTCCACTGGGAGGTGATGGATGAGCGTTCACCATTCCACCACATTCTCATAAGACCTTGTAACACAATACCACAGCATGGGAATCTTTGTACAGAACACAAACATGCATACATATAATAATATCTGTCAAATGCTGCATAAAATCTTCCCAAATTTGCAGAACATCTTCAGCATGACAGTTTCTCAGTATTACTGCATGCAGTTTAAAGAGCCTGCAATAGCTCCTTTGAAACATAAGACTTTTTTTTCTCCTAAGTGTAGACACTTAACTGTAAAAAATGCTGATATTTTATTGTAATTACTACCTTTATCCTGTTCCTAGTTCCCTCTGACTCATTGCTCTCTAGGCAGCAGAGGAGTATGGAAAGATCTGTATACAACCAGTACTGGAGTGCTGCAAGATGGGACATTTCTGCTATCCCTTCCCTTATTCAGTACAAAAATTATGCAGCATGTCATGGCTGTTTTTTTAGGTATTAGGCCAAATAATATAGAAATATTCAAATGGAGCAATTTTTCTCCCCTTCCTGCTACAAAATGGCAGCTCTCAGTTTTCTGTATTTATTCACCAATGACTACAGGTGTGAATTGAAGAAATAACCCTGTATGTGAATTCAACCTCTATGATGTCTTAAAAGTGGACACTCCTTAATGAACTTCTTATCACTTTGAACTGTGACTGCTAGAGGTTGTGATGTGAATCATAATTTCCAATTTTCTGGAATCTTTCCCTTTAGGTCTTTAAATTCTTCTCAGGCGATGTCTTGGAAATAAAAATATCTGCTGTGATGGTGCTCATCCTTTTCCAGATCTTTATTAAAGAATGTCACAAAAGTTGGTTGTTTAAAAACTTACCTGGAGAGGTGATGAAGACATCTGGGGTCATATTCTTCTGGTGTTGTTGAGTCTGTGCACAGTACTTAGCTTCACCACATTGCAGGTTTGGATCTTTGCAAGGGGTCCAGATTGGACAATGCAGTCTGAGAAGCTCTTGAACAGATGGTTTTCCTCTGCACTGTGGCTTAGATATTTCCAAGAATTGTTGGATTTTTGTTGGTGGGGTTTGTTTATTTTTTCCTTTATCATATGCCTCATCCCTGTCACCTCTCTGCAGAGCTCTCTCTAGTGAGGGAAATGAAGACACAGTCCATTTCTCCTTTAGGCAGCTGCTGGAAGCTGTGAGCCACTCAAAGAAACAATTCAGGATATCATCAAGGCTATGATGATTTATTGTCAACACCTCATGAGCTATCCAGTGTTTTTTGCCCTGATGTCAGTCATGAGGCTCATTCTGTGACTAACTCATTTGAAATATCCCTGGGTCGGGCTGTTTCTGAGTAAAACTGTGTGCATGTTTTGAAGACAGCATACAGTGTTCAACAACAGCAAAAGTTAGTCCTCATGCTGTTTTCATTAGGTAGTAACAATTTGTGAGCACAAAACTAAAGCAGAGCGAAACGGGTAAAAAGATTTCTAAAAACCGTAGTGATGTGATCCTGCAGATCCCTTCCTCATCTGTATACATCTCAACTTTATGTCAACACGTCCACATTCACATTTGCATTTCAGGTGTGTATCCTCTGAAAACACTGAAAACCAGAGACTTGTAGCTCTTGCAGTACCCATACAGTGTACTATGCCATGTCTATCACATTCAGTTCTTTTCAGGTACCTTGCTTTGAGAAAAAAAGTGCTTCTAATGCCCTTTTCATTGCTTCAGAAGCTCCTTTCCTTGAGTGAATCCTCATGTAGTGAATGCTTTACTCTGATCATTTTATCCAAGGAATTTTTTTTCCTATGGTTCTATTTTCCTTCAAAGTTGTTGAAGGTGAACTTATCCTCTGTTGTACCGAAAATCAAATTCCAGCAACAGGTGGTGTAACAGGAGACGTCATACACTGAATGTTTCAGTGTGCAAAATTAAAGCTTATGGGACATTTAGGTTGACAGTTCCCTGGGAGTGACAGCCACTGTGGGCTCCAGCAGTGGCCTCTAGGATATAGGCAGATTTTCAGAGGTGGTGTTTTAGCCCCCAGCAGTGGAGACTATGGGCAACAAAAAATCTTAGAGTGTATCAGTCCTCTTTTCTAGATCAGGAGGCTTCACATTATCCTTATCACACTGAGAGTTTTCTTGTCCCATTCCTCTGCTCTCAGGGAAACAGACAGATTGGACATCATTCCTGCCACCTTCCAAGGACAAGGCCATTTCTTCTTAAGTACTAAATGCAAAAGACTCTTTTGAAGGCTCCTGTATTTACAAGACTTGATGAAAGAATCAGTCAGTCGTTCCGCATTGCTTTAGGGAAAATAAGACCCAGACTGCTCCACTGTTTAAGGATGTCTCTTCACCACACCCCTGGCTAGAATGACAAGACAGCCCCGAACAATTAATGAGGCCATAATGAATTCAACTCACAGTCTCAGGCAGTGTTTAAACAGATCCATGATTCTCACATGAGAATAACAGTATAAATTTCTAGATTTCTTAGAACAGCAGAACTACTCTGGTAAAGGCCTTTGTTTAAAAAGAGAGGTTTTGCAGTCTTTTCATTCTAGGAGCTAAAAAGAGAGGAAATCCCTTGCAGCCTATCTGTTTGACAAATACATAATTTTTCAGATGTGAAAAGTGAACATGTTTCTGTCTTACAGAGAGTATGACACATTTTGGGTTTTTCCCTTTTATATCTCTTTTTTCCACTTCCTTATAAGTGAATGGGGCTTTGGGTTGCTTGGTTTTGTTTTTGTTGTTGTTTTCTCTTTTTTTTGTTTGTTTGTTTTGTTTGTGGGGTTTTTTTTGTTCGTTTGGTTGGTTTTGGTGGTTTTTGTGTGTTGATTTTTTTGTTTCTTTTTTGTTTGGTTGGTTGGTTTTGTTGTTGTTGTTTTGTTTTTTGGTTTGGTTTTGGGTTTTTTTGTCTCATTTTTTGTGTGCCCCACTTTTGCATCAGGTAAAGCAGTGCGGAAGGGTGCACTTAGTAAAATCAGTGATGGAGAGTGGTGTATCTTCTCCATATCTCTATAGAAGATAACCACTTGTCAGTGCCAGTGGTTCCTGATGCATCCAGACTAAATACTGGATCAGGCAAATGATATGGAGGATGAGCTGACTTTCCCCCACTAATCATGTCAGATCACACAAAGGTTTTAAGCCTTCAGTAACTTAATACTTACCGTGACAGCTGATCTGCATGGGAATCAGCCTAGTTTGGAAAGGGTTTTTAAGCATTGGAATGGACTGCTCAGGGAGGTGGTGGAGCCACCAGCCCTGGAGGTGTTCAAGAAATGACCGGACATGGCACTAGTTGACAAGGTGGTGCTCAATCAAAAGGTGGACTTGATAGTCCTGGAGGTCTTTTCCAACTAAATGATTCTGTAATTCTGTGATTCTGCGAATTTTTCCCTGGCTCTTGGAGCTCCAAGGAACTGCAGGGAAGATAAGAGAGAAACACATTGACTCTTGCACATGTGAAGCTCCAGATGGAGAACATCCTCTGTGCCTGGGATCTGGAAATGCAGTCTGTTTAAAAAAGGGTTGGAAAATCATGGAAACTTTTCAGTGACATCACATTGCTCATGTTTCTTTTTCAATAATGCAAATATGCCATTGTATCACAGGTAACCAGTGTGACAGGGCATTCCCAGGGGTCAGGCTAGCAGCCTTGCAAGGTCATCCTTGGGCAATGCCCAGTGTGACCTGGGCACACAGATGGGGCACTTTTGGGTGTCCACACCACATGTGCTGTGCAGCTAAACAGAGCATCTGCATCATCTGTGCTGTCGGCACAGCACTTTTTCCAAGCACTATATACTCTCAGTACAGGATTATAAAAAAGAAATTAAATTGGAGGCCATTAAGTATGTTTACTCTCTGCTGCAAATATTTTTACCATGTAGTTTTGTGAGCAGGAAGTGCTGTAAACTTCAGCATTGCTGCTGGCTCCTTTGTAATCACTCTGCTGATTATGAATTGCTGCCTTTTGGCAGTTGCTGCTCACACGGTTATGATTCCTGCTGGTAAAATAGTGGAGAGGTAATAGAGGGGGAAAAAAATGTGCAGGCCATGGAGGCCTCAGGACAATTAATGTCCTTCAGCAAAGTGGAGTAGGGTGCAAGATAAACTAGCCAAATCCAAGGCTTGTGGCAACTCTATTTCTGTCTCCTCCCTCCTGCAAAGGCTTTATCTACGAAGATATATGTGAAGAAACTAGACCCACCAGTTGGGACTTGATCGCAGTATATCAGAAGAAACTATGTAGCCTGAGAGCTGGATTACAGACATCACAGCAAATGTCTGTTAAAAAAAAAAAAAAAGGATAAAAACATTAAGCTGTAAGGTAAACCAAAAATCATCTTTCCTCTGTATGCAAAACAGTGATCTAAGGATAAAAACAAGAAGAAATCCCCATGGTTATATGATAGCTGATGTGTTTTATTTATTTTTATGAGATAATATAAAGCTTTATACCATAAATGTGAGTATTATAGGATTTGGTATATTAGTATTTTCATCATGAACTCATATTTTTTAGAAGTTTATAACCTGGCTATTAGAACTGGTGTGGAGGCTTTGGAGCTTGCTGTAGCTTGGCTCAGCCTGAGGCACTAACCCCTTCTGCTCTCTGTGAAATTGGGCACTTACCAGTCTGGCACTGGTGTGGTGGGGAGCAGAATGCTGTGGGACTAAGGGGAATCTGTCAGCTGGAGAGGGAGAATGGATCTCATTAATTTATTTTAGATAAGTTCTAAATGGGGGGGAGGAGGGAATGTGTATATTGAAAACTTTATCCAATGCATTTCATACATCAAGGAGCTGAGTAAGTCAGTTCTTTGTTAGACTGCTGACAGCAGACGGCTAGCTGAAGGCATTCCTCAGTAGTTTATGTTTCTTCTTTTGCTGTTTGGTTCTGTCTCAGGCCAGACATCTAGGAAAGTCCAAGCCTTTTGGTTTGGAATTTCTAGGCACTCTTCAGGTTGTTATTGGCTTTCCCCCTGCATTTTCCTTCTTAGTCAGTCAAAATTCTCTTTAGACTGATTTCACGATACACTCTCTGCTTAGGTCCTCTCTTTCTTTACTTCAGTGTAGGAAATCTGTAATTTTCAAACTAACATTTATGTGTTCTTCATCTATCTTGGATCTTCTTTTCATCTCACTGTGTTCTTTTTCTTTTGTTGTTGCTTCGCCCAGTGGCAGAAAAAGGCTATTAATTATTCCTGCGAAACTAACATTTCTACGTACATGGAGGTGCTGCCAGACTGATCACAGTTGTTCACATTAATGTATCTCACTAGACTGTGCTGGGGCATCTGGCAAGATTAGGTTCAGATTCCAGGACTTCACATCTGCCCTTGCACAGTCCCTTAGTTTTTCTCCAAGAAGACCTAGATTTGAAAGATGGAATGCCTTTGTTTCCATAAACTTTCTTATTTGTGCCCACTTCTGGATCTGCAGTACTAACTAAAACTGTTCTGGGGAGTGGATGCTTTTAGTAGTGTGCGTAGTGCAAGTGAAGCCAACGTTCTAAGGAGTGAGCATTAGTAGCCAACAAGTTGGTGTGGATGATCACAGTGAGTCTTGTTAGAAATAAGCTTGGTATGATGGTATCCAAACTTGGCTTCTTTTTAAGTAGGAAATCCAGGATAATATCTCACCCCAAGCAGTTTTGTGAAGGGTCAGGTCAAAAAGCACATTTTGCTCACAGAATTGCTTTTAATTGTCTATTCACATTCTCCAGTCTCAGTTCTTCAGGAATATGTCTGAGCAGATGGCTCTGACTATAGCATGGGCTATGCACCACATAAAAGTACTCTGGCAAATATAGTTAGGTATCTGTCTGATATGGATGACAAGAGAGAGTGAAATATGTGAGAGTGTGAAGCTGAAGTGTGGTTACTTCTAAATGTTGAATTAGCTCTGGTTCCATTTTTGTTTCAACAGTTGTTACTTTCTGTGGGAGCATTTAGCAAGTTGAACTTGACATTTCATTTTGCCATACTATTAGGATGAGTTACCTGCATAGCAGAGAGAGGTGAGAGGTTTAGGAGATAGTCTGACAGAACATAGGAGTCAGAATTTGGGGAGTAGGTAGAATGCCATAATAAAACGAAGCGGCTAGTGATTTTCATGACTGGAAAACCAATTCATCTTAATGGTACCTGGTAGAATAGTTCAGCCAGGGTTATTATCTCTGGTTCCTTCTGAAGAGGAAACAGAAGTGGGGTGCTGACGTAAAGCTGTGAATCATAACTGGCATTTTGGTGTCAGTGTAGGGAAATCAAGTCTTCCTGCCCCTGTTTGTTTAGTCTCTCCCATCAGACTGGAGTGTCATACAAGAGGTGGAGACATCATACACTTGGATAGTCTGAGTGCTTGGGCTATCATTTGGAAATCATTAACAAAAATCTCCTTTTCCTTTGTAATTTTTTCTTAATTCATCAGTCCTCTTTAGGTTTTCTTGGTATATGAGGCAGTGACTCTCTTTGGGAAAAGGCTTACCCGGAGAAATAGGTCTACACTACATCCGGAAGATATTGAGCCTTGTGAGTCCGATATCCTCTAGAAACAAGACCCACAGTAGCAACAATTGAACAGGTCTTCTGTGAGCACTGGCTCCTGCACGGATTTACGTGTCTGCCCTTTTTTTCAGCTCTGGGGAAAACTGGGAAGTCTGAAATGATACCACTTCCCTAAAAGCTTGACTTAAACCCTTGTGGAGCTTTACAACCACACCCTCAAATTTATTTCATTATTCCTGGGAAGCTACTGAAAAGAGAAAATGAAGATTTGGCAAAGCTAAATATTCATAGTCCTGTGAGACCAAGAGTTGTTTGACATTCATTTATCACTATTTGTCATTAGATAATTTTCGCATTCAACATGTTTGGGAGCCAAAATAATGATACGAAGCTGGGAACACTAGGCATAGTTCCTGAAAAATAGCGAATGGGTAAAGTAATGTGTGAACCATCTGTGCAGCTGGATGTGGTTTCTCTAGATGATGAATGACCAATACACCTTCAAGAACTCAGATGGACTCATGAATTTGCATGAAGAAAGGAGATGACATTTGTGAGTTTCCACTGTCTTTTTAAAAACATTTAGTTTTTGAAGCAAGCATCTTTTTTTCTCTCTCTTCTGTTATCCGTCACAATAGGAAATGAACTCCCTTTGCACATCTCAGTGTCTTCTCTTTGCTTCTCTTCATGTCCGTCCTCAAAAGTCCTTTTTGCCATGTTTACTAAATAGCCTCAAGACTCACAGAGAGCTAAAACTTCTCTTTATAGTTATCTGTCATCTCTTGGTTTATGCTTAGACTGGGAACTCTTAAGGACAAAGACTACAGGTCCAAGAGTAAGACTCATAAAATAGTAATTATAGTAATTGATAACTAATTCTCCTGAGGTAAATGAGTCATCTCTAGACACTTTTTTTTAAAAGCAAAGATATATTCTCTTTCCGTCATTGTTCCTCTTGCAAACTCCATGATCTTGTTCTCAACATGAAAGCAATTCTCAGATGGTGTATATTTGTGTGTATACCTTGTAACAGAAACATTTTCTCAGGGAACTATAATGTTTCAGTTGCCACGGCAAACATGTCAGAAGAGTATGTGAAACTGAGCTGACACAGTCCAGAAACTTTATTGGCAATTACTCCTGACACACATAGTGGACATTTTGTTAGTAATGCAGCCAGTTATATTGTGGACTTGGAGACTGCAGATTTTCCTATGATTCCTTAGACAAATAATTTAAGCTTTTTTCTTATTAGGGTGGTCATGCTATTCTGTGACACTGTGGTCAAAGCTGGGGTGGCAGGTAAGGAGGTGTGAGCTGACAACCCTGTAATTGGAGATGGGTGAGGGATTCCTTTGCACATAGGGTTAAATCCTGCAAATTGTCCATGGGGTTTGTGTTCCTGTGCTGCTTAGGCAGAACCATTGCAGTAAGAACTGAATAAAAACTGAGGGCAGACAGGAAGACCTTTGTATCCGACCCAGGTGGTTCCCTGTGCTAGTTTCCTTCTTCCTCAAAGGAAGGCTACTTGCCCACCCTAGTGGAAGCCCCGCCTTGTTTCCTGGGCCCAGGTGAGAACCAGGGCAGCAAAGGGGACAGGAGCAGACTGGACAGGTGTGATCACACACTGCTCTGCTGCCCAGATGTGGCCATGCTCATCCTATAGCAGAGCCAGTAAGTGCCACAGGGTTGACAGCAATACAGAGCAGGGGTAAGGACATTGTACCTGTGTAGGCTGGGCACCCCTTCTGCTGATCCCACAGCTTGTTCAGGCTAGTCTCCAGCCCTTCCCCAGCACAGCAGGATCCTTGGGGAGCTGCTTCTTCCAAAGAGGCTCTTGATTTAGATTTTGCCATGCAAAGAATAATCCCCTCCTCCGGGTAAGTATAGGACCCACTATAATTATAAAGCAACTGCTGCCACTATTTCAGCAGGAGGAGATTTAAGCTGTGAAGGCATAATGAATTTCGATGTGTGCTCTGTGCAATGTCAAACTGTTTAATTTTGAGAAGCTGAAGTCACTGGTCTGTTGTTTCATGTTTCTGTCTAATTGAAATGTTAAAGAACTGATCTTTCTGCTGTGTATTTAGTCTGGACATTCCAGCCTTTGAACTCTTACCAGCACTGTGAGTAATGTTATCTACACACACATTCACTCTATTGTTACAGCAAAATCTCTACATCTGATTTTTTTTTTTTTTTAAATCAAAGGACCAGCGTGACATATACATGAAACATTGAAAATATTCTTTTGGAGGAAAAAAAGGGAAAGAAAAGAAAAGAGAAAAAAGAAAAGAAAAAGAAAGAAAGAAAGAAAGAAGGAAAGAAGGAAAGAAAGACAAAGAAAAAAAATAAAGAAAGAAACCTCAGCCCATTACACTCGCTCTTGGGGAAGGAGGGAGGAAGCTTTTATTAGGATTACCATCATTTTCAGTTTTAATCAACTCTCTTCTTTTCAAATTAAAAAAGAAATTTTGATCAAGGGTCTAGAAGACCCAGAAGTGCCTTCTGGGGTTATCTGAACCAGTCACCTGTTTGGAAGAGACAGCCTTTCACCATCAGACGAATATGCATTTTCAATAATTAACTATTTTTAGCGTGGCATAAGTGAAAAATTAATAAGCCCCAGCAGCAAATAAGCATTGCAGTGTGGGTAGAGAAGAAAATGCAGGCCACAGCTCAACCTCCCACTTTGAAAGATCAGCTCCCTTTCTTCTCCCCTGCCTCCCCAGCTGCAGTCCCGGAAGGGTGATGTCCCTCTCTATTAGACCCACGTTTACACCCAGAGGTTGCCATTTCCCAGCTAGTTCAAGCATTAACATTCATCATCTCCTTTCAGCACCTCCTGTGAGTAATTGCAGCCATGAGAAATGGTCTCTCCCTCTGCTTTTTTTCTCCTCAGCTAAGGGCTCCCCCCAAACTCTGGGCACTCCCCCAGGGAGCTTACTGTCCCTGCGGTGCTCCCTGACTTACTCAGTTGTTCATTCCTTTTTCTGCAGCCAGCAGTGAGTGGGAGGGCTGAGCAAGAGGACGAGGTCTGTCAAACAGCATCACTGCCCTGGGCAAGGGGACATCGCAGTTGAGGTGGCAGGGGAGGAAGGACAGAGCCTTTACATTGTCTTCTCACTGGTCATGGAGCCAGGAGCACCAGAAGCAGTCCTCTAGGCAATAAACAGTTCTGTTCCCTGCTTCCCACTGCTGCAGTAGGGACACAAGCATTGTTCAAGAGGTTATAAGGGGGATCCTCACTCATGACCATGTGTGAAGGTGACAAGCAGATGATCTGGGAGACAGGGCCATTGAGTTTCACATTAGGCCAACCTTTGTCACTGCCATCTCCAAGATTGTGTTATTACACTCTGCAGCGTGTCCAGCATGGATTGTTCTCTTTGAATTTTAGCCTAATTTTCAAACAAATGTAAACTGGTGAGAGTTCTGGGTAAAAGGTGGAGAGAGGTTTGCAGTGCCTCTGCACTGGGATACAAAATTGCTCTAATGAGCCATCAGTGAGAATTCCCTCAAACTGAAGGGAACTGAAGACTACAGGACCTGCAGCATGCTGTTGTGCAAAGCGGGGGGAATCCAGAGCTGCACCATTTTTTAGGCAGCTGCACCTCCTTCTGCAATAGGCTGTGCAGCCTGTTTTGAGCACAGTGTGCAGGTGTGTCTTAAATATTGGGCAGGTTTCAAATCGATAGCCGATCTGTTTGCCATTCTTTCAAATTGAATTGAAAATTCAAAAATTAAAAATTTTAACAGAATTAAGAAAAGTATGGTCTAACGTCTGTATGGCATCATCAGTTTAAAACATCTAACAGCCATTAACGTACCAGTAACTAGAGAAGCACTGATGGAGTGGAGCACTAGCACTTGAAACTGAAGCACAGAGCTAAAGCATTCTGTGAATAATGAAATGAAATTTTGTTTAAGTAAGAATCTTGTGGACAAGAAAATCTGCAATGTAAACTGTGGGCCCCTCTATATTAAAAAGAGAATATATACAGAAATACACAGATTAATTATGTTATCACTCAGATTAGAGACTAAGGAAATAATATAGGCGTAGCTGATGGATTATACAGTAGCAAATGCTTGAATATTTCTAATACATTTGTTTTTAAAATAAGCAATCTAATGACCACATTTCATAGATGGAAAATTACCTAAAGATTTTGATTTGGTGGGGCAAGTGTCCCAATCTTGACTGGGAAGGTCTTTATGTGTAAAGCTGGGACAAAATATTAAGGCAGATGGAATCACATGGCTATCAGTGATGGAATACTTGAGATGACAACTCTGGACCACTTCCATTTTCCTTTCATTTTTCAGAGTTGCCCAAACTTTTCTTTCCATTGCAGATAATGCAATATTTTTGCTTTACAAAGCTAAATTAATTAGTTCTTTAACTGTGGTTTTACTGAGAAATTTAGCTAGACTGCCAGAATGGATTCAGAATAATGTCATGTTTTTAAACATTTAGAAAATGTCAGTCCTTTTTTTTTTTTTTTTCATGTGTGTTTGTTTGAATATCTTAATGTAGAAGGCAAAATAGCAACTGTTTTTTATAGGTTTGGATAGTTGATCAGAAGTGTAAAGGACACTTAAGCATTATCTGAGAGAGAAAACCAGGATTTTATGTTGAGGCTGTGGATGCTTGATATTAATATTTTCAATTAAAAATTATAAAGTTAAGTGCATAGTGTATCAAGTTATCAAAAGTGAAACCTAAATGAAGTATAAATTATTTGTAAAACATGTAGATGTGCCTGGTGATAGACAAGTACATCTTTGTGCTATGTTGCTGAGTGGAAACAGTTATATTTTTCTGGAGAAGGAGATGCCGCTGGTTACGTCCTTTTTGAAAATGTGTTTATGGTCAGACTCTGGAGTATTTGAAACCATCGATGTGAGGTACTGACAGTACAGATCAATGCTTCTTACTGACTGAGCTGACCTTTTTTGTACCAAGAAGTGAAATCCTTATGGGACAAAAACTTTACGACCTGACTGCTAATAGTTGGATTCAATTACCCAGGGAGTGAGCTGAAAAATAGGTACAGCAGTTGGAATATTTTTGAGACTGCCCTAGACAGGTAGAAGACAGATCACATACCTGTTGATAGCATAATATTCTTTGTATGAATTTGGAATGTAGATATAAGCCTGCAGTGTTGATTTCACTTCAGTAGATGTAATCCAGAGTGCAGATTTGTAATTAATAATAAATACGGGCAACCAAACTTTGCACAATCTCTCCCTTCGATATTATGAGGTACAAAATCGAAGCACAACCCTAGTATCACATTCCTTGAGAGGAAGGGGATCATAGAGAGGAAAAAATCTCATCAAAGGCCACCCCCAGAGTTCACCCCACACTAAAAATAACGTCCCACAGAAAGCTGCTTTCCCAACAGCACATCCTTTCCCTACCAGCCGTTTGGTTCTTCACGGCACAGCTAGATGTAGAGCAGCAACATGCAGAGCTCACATCAGCTCAGAAAACATTCCCCCTTGTGCCAGGAAATTGGATGTACCATTGTCATCGCCAGAAGAGAGCTATGAGACTGACACATGAAAGTGCCTCTGACAGCCTGGGGAAATTGCTTTATTTTTCCTTGCAGAAGAAGATTTGCAATCCAGGCTAACAAATTATTCTTTTATCTAGTTGTTAGTGTTATGGGACCCCAACCCAGGATCAGGGCTCCTTCGTGGTACACACTGTGAAGACATGCAAGGAAAAGAGCACTTGGCACCCCAGAGAGCTTCCAATCTGCATAAGAGGCAGGAGCTACCGGTGGAAGGCAGCTGGGCTGAGAGAATACAATAACAATAAAATGGGTATGCATAGCATCTTTCTCATTAAAAGATGGTGGTAATTTGAGGGCATCGTGGTGGAGGTAGCTTGAAGGAAGAATGTAAATGATGTTAAGAAGTCAGCTATACCACAGGGATATTTTGCAGTCATGGTTTGGGCTGGGAGGCATCCAAGAGGTGCTTGCAGGAGAGGGAAAAGCAGACACTGGAACAATGGTAGAGGAAGGCTGATGGCAGGTGAGAACAGTTTGCTGAACACAGGCTTCATTAGCACATCTCAAGCCACTGTAAAATTTCATTTGTCATCATGGTGGGCTAGTCTAGGTGACATGTTTTTTGAAGGGAATTTCAAACATTCCTAAAATAGTTACTGGAGGATAGGCCATGCTTCAGGCACTAATGCTCCCAGGGTAGACAAACATAACTTTGGATGATGCATCCTGATTTATGGAGTAAATTAGCAGTAATCAAGGAAATATGGTGTTATTTTCAATCTGTTGTGTGTCCCAGGATCCTCAAGCTCCAGATGGATAGCCACTTCTCAAAGGGAGGCAGTAGGGAAGGAGTTTGGGTAAACATGGAAAAACAGACACGACTGCTTTGCAGACCAGACGTTACAGATCTCATGGCAAAACAAGGTCTGAGGACTGACTCTGAGTGTAATCTGCAGTAGTTGAGAGCTCTGTCTCAAATATTCGCCTTCTGAATAGATTTCTGTAAAGCTAGACACTCCCTTAATGGTGCTATTGATCCTACATTTATCAAACTAGGAAGAGTTTTTCCACTGGCTTTACTGGGTGCTGTTCATGGGCTGACATTTGTAGACTGATGCTGAATTGTGTAACACTGGACTAAAACAGCAGGGCAGAAATTTCATAAAAGAGACTTCTGGAACTTGCAGTCTCTGTAATCTCAGGAGGACTGATTTTCAGTATGAAACTGTATACTAAAATATGAGTGGAGTAGTTAATGGGTATTTGTAACTTGAACAATAGCTTGTAAGTAGTCATTAGGGGTTGAAATCCGTTCTGCATTTCACTCTGGCCATCCACCTGAAATAACTGTGATGCAGTTAGTTAGCAGAGAAATTGTATGTGTAGAAGAGCAAAATTTAACTCTAGAGATGCACCTGTGTGGCCAGGAGAATGCCACATGAAGTTCTTTAAAGCCTCTCTGCAACTTTGAAACCTTAGCTCCTATTTCAGAACTGGCTTAGGCACTTAACTGAGGGATATTTTCCAAAGGATCTAAGTAGATTAAAGGCTTAACTTCCTTCAGGAGTCTGTGGCAACCCACTACACAGATAGATAGCTAGATAATGCTGCTTAGGTGCTTTTTTTGATTAGCACTGAAAGTCAGCAGAATTAGTCTTTCTAGAGACCAGTACTACCTTCAAGGATGGCTTTGGGGTTTGTAATAAATGAAAGTGTATATTAAAGGATAACTCAGACTTGAAGATTTCCCTGTTTATCCAAGGGGAGAGCATGACAGAGGTATCTCTGTATCTTTACTGACCTCTGTGTGACCAGGGAGTTGTACCTTGGCATGTCCTGCCATAGCCTGTAGCAAAGTGCAGATGGTCTTTGTGGGTAGCCTGAACCTATGGTGTGGCATTATGGACACTCGGAGACAGGACTAGGACCTCCTGGGGTGCCAGATTACTCCCCACCTCAGGTGTCAAGGCAGAAGTTCCTGTTGGTGTGTCTGGGTTTTGCCTGTTGCCTGCAGTAGAAACTTTCTGCTAGCTCTCAGGTTGTGCAGCAGAACGATGCATCTGTATTGCGAGGGAATGGGATATGGGTGCAAAACACTAGTTTGTTAGGTTTGCTTTTCATCCATGCTGGTGGGTGAGTCCAGGTTGCAGAGAACCTGCTGGTATTATCAATGCACAGCAGTGCTCCTTCCATTTATGCCATCAAAAATGTATGTAGGCACTAATCCAGTGAAGAAGGGGCTCTTGGTGTAGCAACTGGGGGAAGGAGCAGCGTTATGTACAAAGGAAACATTTACAAGTCAACACTCATCTTCCTAAATTACTTTTTATCCTGTGCCAGAAAGCCATTGGGTGCAGGGTGTGTGAGCTTGTGTGTGTCGACTGTGGGTGGGGGAATGGGACTGAAGGTTTGTTTACTACAGTTTTACTTCATTAATATTTTAGTCTCAGGTGCAGAACTTGGAGAGTCTCACTGAAATCGCAAACAGCACTGATTGTGGTGTTTGTGACAGTGCCATGGGGCATTTGCATTATTTATCCCAGGCTGCACTACCCATACAGCTTTCAGGGAATATTTTCAGACAGAATCGCTAATTAGCACATATGTGGAATCTTCTCAAAGCAGTTGGGAACTCTCCTCATTACTTTTTAATTTTTTCTATTTGCTGAACGTATGTCATAGATGAAAATTCAGAATGATGGTTTGAAGGAATTTTGCATATTAAATACTCCAAACGAAAAGAGTGGGATCTTCCACCCGGACATTGTGAAAGACTCGGAGTGTCTCTGGCTTGGCAAGTTCATGCAGCATCACTTTTGGGCTGTCACTTGGTTCCCCGAAGTCACCGAGGACAGCTAAGGTCTTTGTCATTGTCCTGAAGTCTTAGAAGCCATTACTTGACCACACTTAATGATCATCCACCTTCATGCTGGATGTTGCTGCTGATTAGTTCTCTGTAAGCAGATCATAGAACATGCCAAGTATCTCCCATCTTCAGATGAAAGATAGTTTTTATATGTGCATATCCAATTTGAATTTTAATTTTAATAATGTATATAAGGAAAATTGTTATTACAGTGTTAAAAATGCTTGAAAAATGCTTTTCAAAATGTTAAAAAATGTTTCAAAATGTTTTTAAACCCCTCTATCACTGTATATTGTCAGATTGCTCCTAAATAATTTTACTAAATTTTACTCTAATTTCTTCTTTTAGTAAATTCTTTATGTTTTCACCTTGATTTCCCAATCACACATTTTGTGTGTTCATTAAGTGATTCATCTGAACTTACATGAGTGGTAGTGAAAGCAAACTGTTTCTTGTTCACTTGTGCATTGCAAAAGACTGATTTAAAAAACAGCTTTTCTAAGTTATGGCTCAATTTAGCAGCAACATTAATGTTTAAATGTTATTTATTATGGATTTAAATGCAACATAAAAAAACCTTCAGTCTCATAGCCTAGACACCCTTTTCTAGAAACTAAAACTGCAGCACTGAAATGATTAAAACCCAAAACATTGGCACACCTCTCAGATCACAGTCAGCTGAAACACATAGTGCAAAGCAGAAAATGCTGTGCCTTTTGTTTTTGCCCACAGAAAACAAAAGACAAATTCTCCATCCCCTGCCACAGTTGCTCCATCCCCCCAAATGCCTGCCCAGGTTTTTCAGCTTATGGGTGAGGTCCATGGAGGAGAAAATGCAGGAAAATCAGTGTCAAAAATTAAGGCTCGGAGCTGGTTAAAAATGGAGTGGCTTTTGCTGACGAAAGCTCTTCATCAGAAGGCTAAATAATGCAATTTCAAAGATCTCAGAAAGATCCCAGCGTCCTGTGATATGTTTATAGCTCAGTCCTTCATCTATTTTGAGGTCTTGACTTTCTGAGCAGAGCACATGAAGCACCACAGCTTCTCTTTGTCTGGAGCCATGGCAGAACTGCCTGGGGACAGCTCTGGCCGCCGTGCATCATGGAAAGCCTGATCTTGTCAGGAAAGTCAGTCCATGCAGGTCAATAAGGTCACGACATACGTCTGATCAGGAATCAGGTATCACAGCAGCATTTCTATATCAAAACTGCTTTGATTCTGATTTATATTGTGCCTGAGATTAATAATAATTAAAAAAAAGTAACAAAAAACCTTGAAAATCGAAGTATATAGTGTTTCAATGAAAACTTCAAATAACCAGAGGAAAAAACCTCACAATATTCCTTTAACAAAAATAATGATTTCTGTGAAAAAAATCAATTTTCTGCCCAAAAAGCAGCTTTACTGGAGAATGTTGGCAACTCTACAAAGGATCACTAATGGTGAGAATTACTGGTGGCTCTCTGTCTCTTCAACTGTGACAGATCTGGCTTATACATCTCTTCCTGTGTCAACTAAAACAGGTTGGCATAAGGCTCTGTCAGAGACATTCCTCTTACAGCAAGAGCCTTGCAGAACAAAAGAGCTGCTGCCGTCTGTGTTGTTGGGATCTTTAATATGTCCTCAAGAGATAGCCTCAAGTGGTGGGCAGGTAGTCACCCGAAGTGTTAGTCAGGAAGTCAAAACATGGGAAAGGAGAGAATAATATTTTAGTTAAATTTTTGAAATTCAAATTTAGATTCCTGCCCCCTTTGAAATGCAATTCAGCCGATTCAGGTGAAATCAATCAGGAAAAGGAAGTAAGTGTCATTTAGTACATCAGCAAAATACTTGTCATTGGCCCCTGTGAATGACTCAGTGACTGTTATGTTCAGCCCCGGGTAAATGCAGGCTGCAATACCCCCAGTGTGTTTTTTGGAAGGATAGGGATATTGTCACTAAAGGTGAAAGCCTGTTTTATTTTTTCACCCTTGTCATCTACTCTCTGTGCTGCCAACCTCCACTTCAGTTGCCACAGTGCATAAATTACAGTTTAGATCACACAACCATCCATCATCAAATCACCCCATGAAAGTGCTACTAAAGAATGTTGCCAGTTCTCCCAGTTGACACTCTTTTTGTGATTGACACATATCTAACTTACACCATCACTTGTGTCACTGCTGAATTTGGCCCTGAAACTTCCTCAGGAGCTGTGCACATTAAGTCAGTCTGAAAGTTTCATGTAAATCAGCTCCCTTTTGTTGTTCTTTGTGCTTTCTGCTTGTTTTATTTACAGTTCCTCCCGATTATTAGGGTAGTTCACTGGCTTCTTTCTAGCTTACTCACTCCTTACCTAGGCAAGGTGGAAAATAGATTAGATACTTCAAAATCTGGCTCAATATTATTATAAATATTTATTTACTCTCCCTGCTGTATCTGGAAGGTTGCCAGTACATAAAATGAACATACCTTGATGACGTACCTTGGTAACAAGCTGGTGTCCAGAATGCAAAACTATATGAACAATTTGTGTATATATATATATATATTTGCCACATGATCCAAGAACAGTCTACATGAATATATATATATAAAATCACCAGATTGCTCTTTTGGCTTGCAGTTGATGAGCCTGAATGAATAATCATGAGAGCTTTCGATGGGCACATGGTTGTGCCTTTTCCACATGCAAGTGCACCTAAGCCATGTTAAAATCTGACTCCCTGCATTTGTATTTTTTTATTCTTTTTACCAGTGTGCTGCTGAGATGCAATACAAAATAATAATTTTGAGAACAGATTTTGATGAAAATGCTAAAAGATGTGTATGTATGTCTGCATATATACATATGTAAAAGTAGAATCTCTCATGAATGAAAGGGTCGAACAAAATGAAAATGGATTCAAATTATTGATTTTTCTTAAATGGTGTGTCAGGTGTGCTATGTTTGATATTATATACATTCTGCCTGCTTTTCTCTTTCAGACACAGAGATGCTGTAACCTAACTGCTAGGTAAGGTCTGCTAAGTGTGAATCATTTGATTGCTGTTGTTTGTGCAGCATCTGTTCCATAGCATGTTTGATTATTTTTGTGTGTTAAATTCATGTAGGTTACTTGAGAATTGCTTAACTAAGTCTTAAAATTGCAGCTATTGAAGAATTCATTAGCTTGATTATCATTAGCGATGGGCAGAGGAGGTTCCTCTTCACACTTTATTCTGAAAGCTTAAAGTGCAGCTCAAAATTGTGCTTCCGGTCTTATATGCACCTTCTGTTCCCTTGCCAAGCCCCCCTCTGTAGCTGACCTCAGCCTGAAAGACTGCAGACCTTTCTCTGAGTTCAGGTAAGGATCTCTGAGCAAGCAAGCAACAGCCTGGGAGAACTGTGGTTAATTTTCTCTGCTAGTGTCAGAGTATCTGGGGTGTGTCCAGTGAGCCATACAGAAAATCCCAAAAGAATACATATTTAGTTGCAGAGTGATAAGGTGAGCTGGCACCTGGCTATAATGAGTGTATTATTGTAGTGCCAACATTAATCCTACATTCTAAGATGATCTTTGAAAAGCAGAAAATACCAGGCAAGATTTCCCTGCTTAAAGAAAAAAACAAAATAACATCAAATATTTTTACCTAAGAGCAGTAAAATGGTAGGGCTATGAATTTACTTAGCTTTGTACTAAGACTACTGATCTACCCTTTTCTAAACTGCAGTGGAGTCTAACTTTTATTAGCCTGTGGCTTTAGGCAAGCGAACTGTACTAGCCAGTGCTATACTTTGTACATCAGGAATGTAATTTGAATGTGGCTTCCCTTATTTTATTTCAGGTTTTTGATGACTTTGAAGTTGCTCTTGGGAGCTCTTTTCAGCCTTTTTACCACTGTATGAGCTAGAAATACTCTTTTAGTTAGAATCAGAGCTTTTAACATTAAAAAAAAAAATCACCTGATTCCAGCAAGTGGGAGCTCTCAGTACAGCATAAAAGTGCAGAGCTCATAGTAAGAACTGGCAGTGCTGCTGATGGTCCTCAGCATTGGCCTTTGATGCCATGAGCATGGGATATAGCTGGTAGTGCATCATGCAATTTATGCAAGCAGCTCACGTGTTCTTAGCACTTACTTGCCCTTAATGGGATTGTGTTATAAGATAATGGATATCTTATTTCCTAAGGAGATATTTAAAACAGCATTTAGAAAACCATTCAAAACTGGAAATAAAAGAAAATGTGGGCACTATACAAGTACTTCTTATCCTGCAAATACATTATCGTGTGCAAATTTTAGGATATGGACTTGAGGGAAAAGTTTAGCTGAGTTTTTTGAGAGGAATTTCTCAACTCTACTTGGGATTTGAACCACTATTATACTGTCAAAATCAATGAACAGGATGGCTAGAACTCTGCTCAGTCCTTGCAATATGCACTAAGTAATTGCTAAGTGATTCTCAGACATCTTGAAATACAATTATATTAGAAAGTCAGGTTCAAAAAATAGTATGAGATTTCCAATAGACTGGTTGATTCACTTTAATTAACTGTTCTTTAATTATAGGCATTCATTAATGTCATAAAGTTCTTCTAGTTGGCATCAATTGGTATCAGGCATGTAACTAAAGTCTCATTTCCCTGAGGGTGTACATGGCTAGTTTAATTTGCCTGAGGGCTTTTGACTGTAAAATCTCAACCAACATTAAGCAAGTAAAGCTAAGGTACATTGGTGAAATCCCAAATCAGGACAGATGTTTCTCCACAATGATGTGCAAGCCCCGATATTCCCATGGAAACAGTTCTGAATTGAATATTTTCATGTTGTGATTTCAACTACATAACCAAAGTTATATAATGTGTGCATGTTCACATGCACATGTGGATGTGGCTGTATGCTAACAAGTTTAGGCAGTTATTCTCATAATAAGGCTGCCTATGTTTTCATGTGGACAACTGTCTATATATATAGGTATGTATCTATCTAAATATTGTTAGTACGTGATGAAAAATTGATATTTCTCCTCTGTTCTTCCATATGTTTTATTCCTTGAGAGAATAGAAAAGGCAAAACCTAATTGCAGTGACAAATTATCAAAATAATGTTACGGTTTCTGAAGACAGCCCTTGGATTTTTCCAGGTGTGAAAGCCAAAGCCAGAAGCAGAAAGTTGTACCAGCACTGGTGGAAAGCTGGGGCATTTGTGTTCAGCACTGTGTACACAAATCCTGGCTGGTAAGCACCTCAGTGGTGGGAAAGACCTCCACTCTGTTATGTTCTAGTTTTTCTTTTTTTCACTGACTCTCTGTTTTACAGATGAAATAAATTTCCATTTCTCATGTACGTATTTTCTTTCATTTTCCATGCCAAAGATCACTTCAGTATTTTTCTGTCAGCATTTCTAGTCCGCACAGGATGATTTCTAATATTTCTCTCTCCTTAATCATGTTTGCTTTTCAGTTATAGTCTATCTTCCAGATTTCTTTAGGGACTAAAACTTTGCAGTGGAAACTAGAGACAGTAACTGAACCCTAGAAAGCAGCAATCCGGAGTAACCAGGGCTTGCTGGGAATGGAGAAGGGAGCTGATGATTAAGTGCTTTTAGCAGCCAAAACTAAAGAAAGACACATCTTGTGAGAATGTTCCTCTAAACGTGACTCTAGTAATTATTTTTTAATTGATTTCCTTACAGTTACATACCAGAAGTCTAAGCAAAAAACCAACTTCTAGTCTTGAAATCAGACCCTACCTGTTGTGCTCCTGTTAAACCAAGACCAATATCAAATCAAAGGCCCTTTGAAAAATCATATGTCCTGCATGAGTTGGAATCAGCTGACAAAAGTCAGCCAGCATCAGACTCCAAAATGTGTTAGAGCCGCCATCCAGGTCTCATCTGGTCCTAGTGTTTGAGGATACCAGGCTCTGGAAGGCAGCCCAGCTGATCCTTCTGTGCCTTCAGGTTACAATAGGTGATGCACAGGACAATCTTTAGTGAAAAATGTGTTGACATTGGTTAGACTCGGGGAGGAAGACACTGGAGACTAATAGACTTTTCTTTTCCCCCACAGGGCTGGAAATATTGAGGATTTAGTATTTAATTGCTTTGACTTTTTCGAATGTTTCACTCCAGATCCTGCCACCTCCCTAGACTTACATGTGACTTTGATACCCCAGCCAGAGCAATGCTCTAACATGGGTGTAGGTCTTTGCTCAAACACCATCACATGATCATATGCCATACAAGGCACCTATTCATGGTTTGCACAGAGTAAAATAGAGCATCGAGGCTTTACAGGGAAAAAGATGACCTTGCTTTGGTTGTATTTTACCCTTTTATCCTCAGCATAAAAGTATCTGCTACCCGACACTGTTGGTTTCTGTCCCAGCCGACTGAAGAAGGTATGGGGAGGCCAGTACTTGAAAAAAAGGAAAAGCTGAGGTTAATAACATGGTTCAAACAAGCCCACATCAGTTGTGAGAAGAAAAGTTGTTTTATATAAAGTCAGTGTGTGCAAAAGAGTTTTTCTGCAGAAATGTGCATATAGAGTATCAGGAATTGTAAGCATTGTCTGCTGTTTGCAGGACTTGCTTGCACAATTTAGGAGACTGGTGGATCGACAGGAAGGAAGTTGGAGTTTGTCATAGACTCTAGGTACAAGCAAATAGATTAGACTGCCTTGGGGCCTTAGATATTTCTCTGTTTTGTCTTTTTGCTTGGCATTCAGCTTAGAGGTTTCTGTGCATACCTGGAAGATTGAGTGCAGGCATTCAGGGCATTCTCTGGAATTTTTACGTACCTCTGACTTTATTAAAGTACATGATGTCCAATTTCTTTCACTTTAACCCAGTGTCCTAGTTTGTTTTATTCTATAGTTTGTTTGTTTATTCTCCTCAGTCATATTTATTTACCTGTCTAAAATTTTCTATTATTTCCCCCAACTTACTTAATGAAAGTATTGAACCACATCATCACACTCACCACCTTTGGAATCCCACTGCAGGCCCTCTGAACTGGATAGAAAAGCCCATTAACAGTGCTTTTCTGAATGCTGTCATATAGTCAGTTTTTAATGCCTTTAGTGTTTGAAATATTGATGTTGTATGATGCTAATTTTTAATCAGAATATTCCTGTGGTACTAAGGTGAAGTGATTCAGTCTAAATATATTAAGGCAATGCAGGCACTTTTACCAACGTATATAGTAATTTCATCAAAAATATGATTAAATGAATTTGACAAGATGTATTTTCCATGAAGCCATATTGATTGACATAATTATTTATTATCATCATTCAAATCAGTATTGATTGAACCCCTCATTTACTGGCCCATTAATTTGCCTGAGTTTTGATGTCACCCTAACCAGATTATTTTGCTATTGCTCTAAGATGAGGTTTCCTGTAGTCCTCTGAAGTTTTTCCAGTATCCCATAGAGAAAAATGACAGCCAATACCCTGATTTTCTTGGCCAGAAAATTAAAAACACTTACTACTGTGTTATCTGGATGTGGAAATGTGAGAATTTTTTTTTTTTTTAATGTTCTTTAACATATTTCCACCTATTTTTTTTCAGCACTATAAATTTTTCAGCACCACAATTTGCCTTTGATTTTCTACCTTAAAAGGCTGTTTCAACCAAAAGCCAGGTGAACTCAGTCAGAAATTAGGAAACTGATCCCTACCTGGTCATCTGTGAGATGTCTGAAGTGTAACAAGAAGCTCCCGGCAGCCAGCAAAGTCTTCCATCTCACACCTCTGAATTTATGGTATGTAGAGTGTAGTTCTTCCATTCTGCTTAACACTCACATGAAAATTTGATCTTGGTTTCCAAATTTTTCATGGATCTTTTCTTTTCTTTCTTTTCAACGGACAAACATTATCATGCCCTAAAAACAATGGGACATGACAAAGCACATATTACCGTGCTGTTAATGCGCTTTGCACTTTGGCCATGTGCCTCACAGTGCCCCAGAGACTTGCATTAATGGCCCAGTAATACGACACGCCCTATCGTGTCTTATTGCTTAATTGGACTCCAGACAAACTCAGTTAAACCACATATGCTGTCTTTTATGACTACTGCTGTACAGCTTTTATTTCCTCAGTTCTTGGGTGCTTTTGGAGGTCTTTGTGTTGTTTCAAATGTATCTCTTGAAATCACAGATTGTAGAGACAGAGTTTTAACTCTACCCCTGGCTCTTTGCCATCCATGTAGCAAATGGGGATGTGCTCTGACAGGCAAAACACAAACCCTGAGATGCACACCTGGAAAACACATAGCAGAAAAGTGGAAGGAGGCATCATAGTTCTGCCTGATCTGTTGGCCACAAAACTGATCTTTAACAGCATGTCATCCATGAATGTTATGTGGCTTGTATTCATTTGGCATCCTTGGTAGCCTTGATCATCTGTAGTGTTTGAGAGGTTCCTTCCATATATTTCTCTTTTACCCAGTAGGGTTGCATGCTATAGCTTCAGCAATAATGTAATATCTTTATAGACCTTTCCACTGAATTCACTGTGCTGCAGAGCAGTAACCATGTGACAAATGCTGGTGGGATAATTGGAAATAATAAATGTCAGTCAGGTTGTGACACTCCTCAGCATTTCACACCACATTCCCTGAACTTGAGAAACTGAGGCTGAAAGGACACCTGCCCCTGATAAGGGTGAAACAGGACACACAGAAGCACTGGGTACATACTGCTAGATACTGGTGTCCTCATCTGGCCATGTAGTGATACCAAAGAGCTTCCACCAACTTTTGGCTGACTGGTACTGGTCAAAGGAGAGAGTGGAACAGAAGTATGTGCCATTTTTTGATTTGTAGAGGACTATACTGCATTAATGTTTGTCTGATCAGAGTAAATTTCAGGTGTGTACTTAGCTACTTTTTGTGTGAAACTGAAGTTGTTGACTGCTAAGTTCACAGCATCTTTGCAGGATCTTAGACTAAGAAGCATCTTAGAATGCTGTAGGACCTCAGGTAATTTTCATCACCATTGCTACTACTTGGTGTTAGATTAAACTGTGGATTAATTTCAATGTTGAGATTTCATGAGTGTTACATGCACTATATGCCATGGATGACAAAGATTGCTAATGCACACTGTTCAAGTATTTAAAGTAGAAATCTTGAAATTAGTGAATTAATCAAAACTCTTAAAGCCTTAATTTCAGAATAAAATTCTCAAGTGATTACAATTTGTATAAATTGCTTTTAGACCTTGGACACAGTTTGAGTGCTTATGCTAATAAAAAAGCATCATCATGCTCTTTTAAAAAAAAAGGATATCACAACCAAATATGCTTTAGTGAATTATCAGCTGGCAATAAAGAAACCAGAGGAAATGCAGAGGGTTTAACATCAGCCTAAACTAATCCCAATAACAACAAAAACAAGGCAAAAGCAGCAATGCAATGTATCTTCACTCAGTATGACTCCACCATTTAATACATCAGTTTATATAAAGAATCAATTGAATTCACTT
The DNA here is from genome assembly GCA_013400415.1 of Scytalopus superciliaris. Lineage (NCBI taxonomy): Eukaryota > Metazoa > Chordata > Aves > Passeriformes > Rhinocryptidae > Scytalopus > Scytalopus superciliaris. The sequence goes on along the minus strand of VXBX01009735.1, from coordinate 207,661 downwards.
CTGACTAATAGCTTGTCCTGATGGGAAGTGGCACCATTGAATCCACCTTAGGGTAGCAAGGCCTAAAAGAGTCTTACCAGATAGTGGACCATGGTGCCTGTTAGTAATAACTACTGATTTTTTTTAAGTCCCTCATTGTATGAATGCAAAAACGGATGTCACTTATGCTTGAAATGTGGATCTTTATCTTTCCCAGACACAATGAGATTTTGGGCAGTGTGATTAACATTCTTATTTTCTGCTATAGCAAAGGCCATCCCTTTGTGTGTTTTTAAAGCACTGCTTTATTTTGGTACTTTCTTCTTGAAAGTATAGTAACAACTTGAAATGAGAAGAAACAATGATTTTAAAAAAACAAACAAAATATAAAGACTTTAGAAAATCAGATATGTTTACACAGAATTTAGAAATCATTGCCTACCTTAAATTAGAATCCAGGACAGTCTTAAAAGCAAGAGACACCATTCAGACACTTTCAGTGATCCAGATGGATTTGTATTGGTAATTCCTCTCTCTTTCTTTCCTTGGTGCATCAGCATGGTTGGTCAGTGTTAGGCTGTCCCCCAGTTGATGCAGTTTAGAAGCAACAAGGGCTTCCTCAGAGCAGCAAACTTTGCCCACACCAAGACGTAGCAGGCAACACAGCATCGGTAGCACAAAAGTGAGTCCCAAGGATGCAATATCGTATTCAACAGGACTCCTCTACTTATGTATGAAGCAGTCTTTTCTTAATTTAAAAATATTAGATAAATTCTTAAATGAGGACTATTTGTATGAAAGTATTTTTAACTGTGTTTCTCCTAAAACAACAGTATTATACAAATATAGTGTAAAATTGTATGTCAGATTTTGTTCACTGTGTAATTTTAGGAAACCTCAGAATGACTCATAGTCTCCTTCAGCATGTGATTTTGGTGTAGAGGCATGTTTATTGTGTCATGTACATAATGCCACTCTCCATTTAAAGTTCAGCCATGAGGAGAATGAGGTAAGACATTATTAAAAGCAGTCACAACCTAAAGCAAAGAAAACCAGCTAAACCAGACAGAAAAAGAGGTGAACACTGCTCCAGAAATGCAGTATTACTTTGGAGAGAGGCTTTGTACTTCTAGTCTAGACCTTTATCTGTGAATCAGTTTAGGCACTTTACCACACTAAGGTCTTCAGACCAAAGGTCCCATTAGACCTCGGCGGGTTGCCTGTGCAGACGGCTCATCAGTCAGCACCTCATGGTGACCTTAGTTGAGCCTTTAGTCCAACCAGGTGACTTTGTATACGCCTACACCTTCATGCTGGCCTTGTGGAAATAAGGTAGAGACATGACATGAGCCCTCCAGTATTTTCTGGTGCCCATTTGGAAAGTTAATGACTGCACTGTGGTTTAAAATAAACTTTAAATCATATCACTGAGTTCCTGCCAGCTGCACCATGCCAGCAGTGCCAAGCTGAATACCAAGTGCTGCCAGCCCTCAAAGAAGGCTTTAGGGGGTGGAGTGCATTAGCCCTGAGTGCCCTCCAAGGCCTCCGCTGATCTGCCGGTATGGTCAGAAATTCATGGATTAGGCAATCAAAGCTCTCCTGGGATTCAAGTTCCTGAGCAGCAGCTATAGGATCAAATGCAGAGAATTACAGCTCCTGGTCTTGAGGGCTTCTGGATCTGACTTCTGCTTCTCACCCCTGTGTTGCTACTGAAGAGAGAGGCCTCTGGAGATAATAGTCCTAATGTCCTGATGGGTGATGAGGCTGTGAAAGCTGCAGGAATGAATGTGGCTCCTTAAGAGTGTGTTTTGAAGCTCCTTCCTCTGCTGTGGGTCCTTCCTCTGCTGTGAAGTGGGGTGAAGGAGTAAGGGTGGCTCCCTGCGCCTTTCAAGTCCTTGCAGGCCATTTCTAACCCTCCACAGCAGTTCTATGAGCTTTTCCCCTCACAGGTGATGCACAGGGCCTTCCTACTGCCTTTGAAGAAAGCATTTTGTTGAAGAATTAAATTTTAACACCTTTCTCAGAGAAGGTATTTTAAAGTGTGCAAGACCAGGTTGAGCAACCTGGTCCAGTGAAAAGTGTCCTTGCCCGTGGCTGGAGGGTTGGACCTCTAAGGTCTCTTCCAACCCGAACTATTCTATGATTCTGTGATTCTAAGTATGGCACATAAGATAAAACCAGTACACATTTTTCTCCATTTCTTGAGATTTGTTTTATCATATCTGCTGGCTGGTCACCGTGCACTGAGCTAGGATATCCGTCTTCACACACTGCAATGCCAGGCTGGCCGACAGTCTCATTTCATGCTCTGTTGTGAGGCAGCATGCTGTGGTGCTCAGAGCACATGTTGGAGAGTAGGGCACGAGGGACCTCTTCCCAGTGCTTCCCATAGCCACAGGCTCATTCCTAAATTATACCAAGCTTCCCAGCTACAGCAGAAGGACAATGATATTTATTTACAGAACTTGTAAGCATGTGCACTAGGTCTGGCAAGACTGTGCAAATTAATTCCTGTTAATCAAAGTTTGGGGGTTTTAATATTTCACTCATGCTGTGACTGCACCCTTTCTGTCATCATTTTTTATGCAGATGAATTTGTCATTATGTCAAGTCTGAGTCTTCACTGCTGTTGGCCAGTCACTTGCACTGTGGTAATGACCAGAGGAATTAAGGCTCCACTGTGTCAGTCTCAGAATGGGAAATATCTCTACAATATGTAACCTCTCCCCAAAAGGAAAAATGTTTTTAGAAAGGACTTTACAACATAAGGCCTTTATTCTGCAAAACACAGTGGACTAGCTTCATGGATGAGAGCAGCTTCACTGACTTAAGAGTATGAAAGCTAAGCATATTTCTTTACAGAATCTGGTTGCAGAGGAAAATAACATGATTTGAAAGATGAAGACCAAGTAATCAGATACCCACAGATTTAGTGCTGCAAATTTCATTTATTTAGATTGAGGTCCAGTGAAACTAAGTCTTCCTGTAGAATGGGAGTCACGTTAATGAATGTGTTATGATTTTTGAGGGCTGTGCTCAAGAACCAGTCTTCTGCTTTGCCCACCATGAACCACTTGCAGTTTGGAGCATACAGCCCTACAGGACGGCATGGTTAAAATGAAGGTGATGGATGTATTTGACTGTGGTGGCAAATCCTAATATTTAGTAATTCTTGGTCACTTAAGAAAACACCAGATGAATTAGCAGGAACAAGGATGAAAGGTTTAACTAGCCAGGCAGGAACAGTGGAAAACTGCAGTGCACTGTACAGAAATACCTTTTGGACAGGATGGACAACCAGTTACTATGTGGCTAAGGACTGAGGATGGTAGCAAAAGTGTTGATGATATGTTTTTTCATGAGAAAAATGTTTCTTTTTTGCTGAATCAAGAGTGTTTTGCAGACTCAGAAGCGACACAGACTGAGTTCTGGCATTTCTGTGTGTCCGAGGAGCTCATCCTGACAGTTCAGTTATTGGCAAGTGCCCAGGATCTTTATTTCCCTCCACAAAAAACCCCAAAAGTTTGACAGCTCTCATTTTAATTCTGATGTGGACCAAAATCATTCTGAAACTTGAATGTCTTTCACAAAATGGATTTGTTTACCAGCCAGCCCTATAAATAATATTTCTCAAAGCTGTGCTTGACAAGCATGATATTGCTAATATGGCCAAGTTTTCAGAGAAATGTCTGCAAAGCAGAGCTATCAGAAAGCTGCAGATACCATTTCTTTTGGAAAACTCTGTGCTTGCAGGGCACTAAAGAATAGTGCCAAGTCAATGTTAAATCATCATATGGGAAATGGTTAACAAGACAGCTTTCCTTTCTACTTCTTATCTAATCTCTGCCAAATCAATCTACCACCCAGGACTGGAAGTTGAAAATCTAATAAACGGGTCTGCAGTGAAGAATGCACTATACCTGTGCCTGAAGCAGTTCCCTCTTCATCTCTGTTCACCACCAGCATGCCCTCCTATTACCCAAGGGAAAAAATTAAATATTCAGATTGTTATTATTTATTTAGAGAACACAAAAAAAAAAATCAAACCAAGTCAATATTTATCCATCTGAAAAAAAGCCCAGTATATGACAGACGCTTTATTCAGGGTAAATTAGTAGACATATGTCTCAGAGAAATATTGTTGATTTATTCTTTTGTGTTTCTTTCAGTTAGGCTTTCCTCAGGTGTTTTTCAAACTGCAGAGCTTCTAAAGCTTTTGTAAAAAGTCTATTTTTCACTAAACCACATTAGCTCCTTAAAATATACAGGAAAGATGAACTCATCTAATAACAACCTCTGAAAATAACTGCAACTGAATATAAATAAAATTAAATTTGCACAGAGGAAAAAGCCATTTCAAACTATTTTTTCCATATAATCCATACCACAGATACTCAATAATTCAGTGAGCTTTCAGGCAATATAAGTCAATGTTGACTCATTAAATGCATTAGCTATAAAATGCATCTCTAGTAGGAAGAATGAAAAATGGTTTGCATTCTTCCCTTTTTATCATTATTCCTTAGTGACTTTAGTTTTAGGTTTTGGTTTATTCTTTTGGTTTTGTTTTTTTTTTATATTTCATGCTTTATAAAGAATGCTTTACAGCAACTTCAGGAGCTCCAGTGCATCATTAAAAAATAAATACATGTTTTCCTTACCAGAAACCAGACCAAGAGCAAAATTGTCTTGGTTTTACTTAATGTAAATGCTGACAGATATTAAAATAATGCTTAATTAATTCTTCAGAGATGGCCAGCCAGGTGAAAAAGTGGAAAACTAAACTGGTAAGACCAGGACTGAGGAACTCTCCCAGTCTGGTAGGGCCCAGTTGTGTTGGACTTTTATAGGCATGTGAGACAAAGAAAAAAAAAATCAGAGTAAATAAAAAGTATCAACTGCATTGATTTGAAAACAACATGGAGTTCATTCCTCTGACCAATAACTGCATTTACTTAGCATCTTCCAACTGAAGAACTCACGCCACTTTATGAAAATTAATTACATGTCCCAGTATAACTGTATAAATTAGGTGACAGCAAACTTGCTGACCAGAAACATCATTGTAAGAGTCTTCCCATAGAATTATTCCTGTGCATAACTCAAGATAGCAGGAGCCTGCTGCAAGGTCCTTTATCTCTGATGGTCTCAGGAGTGTTGACCTGATATGCCTGGACAGCATGTCTGATGGGGACTGACAGAAATAGACCTGCTTTTCTGAAGGAGGTTGAACCAAGTATGGTTCTTGTCATCTTTTCTATCAATCTTCTGGCTTTTCACCATGGAGGATAATTAGAATTTCTCTGTTTTGCTTGGTACTCATCTTTTCAAAGAAGGTATTGCAAAGGAGAACGGGATGTGCTGAAAAAGTCTCACAACTGCTCTGGGAATTAATGTTATGAAAATATATGTAATAACAACAACCACAACAACAATAATAATAATAACAACAACTAGGGGAACATGAAGGTTGACACTGGGAACTGCACAATGGCAGAGGAAGCAGATAGTTGAAAGAAAGGTCTTGACTCCCTGGCTTTCTCTGCAGCCTCCCTTTCTCCCTCCACTGAGGTGTCTCTGCCTGAGCTCTCTATAACCATACTTTTCTAGGAGAGTAACATGCAGCTCACCTGTCCCTTGGGGCTTTTGAAGCATGGGCAGAGGATACATTTCTGAAAAAATATAATTTATGACCAATTTTGTCTACCTGTCCATAAAACATTACCGAGATCCCCCACGCTCATGCTGTAACTGATACTGGTACAGTTTATGGCACAGTGAATCCACAGGACTACCTGTGACATTCTCACTGCCTGACTTTATGCAGACAAAATTGAAGAGGTAGTGGCATCCAAAATCCTGAAGAATCCATGAAGAAAATGATTTCAAAATATTAGAGCTCTGAGACCCTCATATAAAGATAAAATCAACTTCTGCAGAGATGTTATGCTCCTCTTCTGTGAAAGGGTTGTGATTTGCAGAAATCCTCTGGCATCAGAGTGCCAAGTTTTCAGTCTGTTAACTGGATTTCTAACATTGACCAGCTGTATCTTAGGATGTTTGAAATTAATGGATTCCATCTACTGTATGTGGAAAACTGAACATCATCTTCTAGTGTGACAGTTGTGAAACTGTGTAGTTTCAGGTACGATGATATAAGAGAACACTGACATCAAAACCTAGATGACATAGGAAATTACGTAAGTTGGAACTATTCAATAAGTAAATAGTTAAATAAATAAAAGGAAAACAACCCTAAGGCAATACATTTGACTCTTAGCATATAACTCAGTGAAAGGAAACTGGATAACACTAGCCCTAGATGAACTGATTTTCTTGGTTATTTCACAAATTTCTCTTCAGTGTCACATATGGAACAAGTAAATAATATAATTTTGTCTGGTTAAGCTGGGTGACTTGGCTAAGCTAAGAATCTGGGATGCCATTACAAGTGCATTAGGTTCGTTAGCTACTCAAAAAGGATTTAAAAAATCAGCCCCCTAATGCCCCTTTGTTTGCTCCCCAGCTCCAAGAAGCCATTTATTTCTTCCTCTAATGCCTAAAGAATTATTTTCATTCCCGTCGATTAGTACTTCAGTGTGAAACCATTGTCTGCAATATGAGTTCAGCTGTTATCTACTCCCTAAAAAAAAATTATTTCCACATTTGCTATGTAACAGCCTGACAAACAAATAACACCTGCAGAGGATCACGCTCAATAAAGAAAGGGAAGAAAAATAGGTGGAAAGCATGAGAATTCCACTAATGCTCAATGATTGATCTTGTTAGTACGCATAGCCTGTCAGAGCACATTGGCCCAGCACAAGCACACAGCACTGAAGAACCAGCAGCACGGGAAAGAAATGCATTTCTATATAGATCACAGTCAGACACCCTCCCCCAACTTTCTGAGTGGAGCTTGATTGTCAGCATTATACACACGCTCAGACAATGCTTTCAATAGACGCCTTTTTGGAAGACAATTGCAGAAAGCATGATAACGGGATTTGTCACCCTGATGTGGCTGCTGCTTCAGCAGGCATTATAATAATGAAAGGAAGTTTTACTAATTGAAAATGTGAATGAAATTCAGCTGTCTTTTTATTTTAATTCTTTTGGATGAAAGCCAATTAAAATCATCTGTCTAATGCATCTATTCATCCCTACTTCAACAATGTGTCAATTATAATGGATGTCTAATAAACTCAGACTTCCCAGGACAGAGAGCTGAGCATACAAAACAACAAGTGAGAAACATCGACACATACCTGTAAAATATTTTGGAAGGACTGATAAAACCCTACAGTTGGCTTATTTTCCAAAGCATGCCTAAGGGGAGTTAACCTGCACATCCTCAGCAGTGGGTGGTCTGGGCACATCTGTGTCCTCCCACTGCTATTTGCATGAGTGGTCTTCTTTAGGCACATCATGGAACCTCATCAACAGTATTCAAGGCTATTAGGTATCTATTAATTTAAATAGTACACAGTGGTTTGGGGGCAAATAAGTGTGAGTGTGACATCAACGGTGTGTTTCATCTCATTTCATCTCTTTACCAGTGTGTTTCTGCCTCCACAAGAGGCATGACTCTCTTGAGCTCTTTCCACTCACTGACAAGTGTGGCTCAAAGGGAGAGGGCTTGTGGAGAGAAACTGATGACCCTCAACCCTTGTCTGCAGTAAACATCTTTCAGGTGTTTTGCCCTAGAATAGTCTGGCTGTGTAGACTTAAAGCCTGTTAATGGCATTAAATGCCCTTCTAGAGCTCATCTTACAGCTTGGTTTAATGTATAAACAAGCCAATTCATATCACTCAAGACAGTGTTGCAATGCAAAGCAAGTGCATTAAGTGAAGGCAACTTGCTTCAGAAACACATGCCCGATGTGGATTGAAATGTAGTAGTAGAAACAAAGATGCTCAGAAGAAAATCAATATGCAGAGAGAGAAGTTTGAAGAATCCTAGTAAAATAACAATAACAGTAACAGCACCTATAAACTTAGTGTCTTACTTGTTAGGGAGGTTTTTGCTCAGTCCTTCATGTTATTATTAGCCTTACAACAGTAATGTGGGTTTAAATATTTCTCCTTTCTACACCTCTGCATACACTCCCATTGGCATTTCTGTTCTGATCTGCAATTTAAATCTTTATTAAAACTATAAAAGTGAAATATCTGGTTTCACAGGTGAACTTCATATTTGCTGATATGATGAAAAACTTAGTGTGGAAATCATCAGCTACTTCCACCCTCACCTGAATTGGTAGGGATCTCTATTTCTACACCTTTTCCAGGGTTATACCATCAGACACCTCTTGAATTGCTAAGCCATATGGTAACTCATAGTGACACTTTCTTAGCTTTTTCTGTTAAAACTGTTTTACCTGCATGACCCTACTAAATATTCATTGGGTCCTAGATCAACAAAGTTTGTATTCTTACAGAAAAAAGTTAGCTTACCTAGATTATCTTAGGTGAACTGCAACTTTTGTATCCCATGTTCATTGACTTTGCTTTTTGGTTCAAAGAAAGTGAACTACTACCAGCTTCTCTTTTTGGTTTATCTTTATGATGGTTACAACACTTCAGGCTTTGCAGGTCTGATAGGCAGAAGCATCTCAATGGACTCTGGCATGAAACACACCCTGCTCTGCTCAGCTCTGCTCTGATAATACACAGTCTGCGTATGCCCAGTGAAGAAAACTTCCCCAGTCACCTATGGAATATCTTTATGGAGGAAACTCAAAATTATGAGAAATTCTGGGCCTTCTAGGCTTAAGGGAACATTTTTAAGGATCCACATTTTGCAGTTAAGTCCTTAAAAAGATGAAGGTCATTAACTTGTGAGTTTAGCCCCAGCACCTTCTTATGGTAAGGACTTTTTGGTAGAAACATTACAAGACAAGATTTTGAAGGAGAACATGTTCCTATCTAGTGCTTACTAGAGAGATAACCCTTAAATTTCCCTGCCTCCCAAAAAAACCTCCAACTCTGGCATCATAAAAGGTTTGGAGGATCCTGTTTGATACCCTAGTAAGTGTAGTGCAGGCTGGTATTACCTGGTAATAATAAGGGGAGAAGAAGAGAGAGAAGTGATGTTTTCAGAGCACTGGGATGAGAAGATAATATTGCAGAAGTATTTTGGCTTAATATAGTATTACAGTTCTCAAGTGAAAATACCAAAAGCTTTATGATGATCTGGGCAACAGCTTTAGAAACTTGTTGGGATTGCTACAATTCTGCCTGAAGAATGTTCTGCAGTGAGACTCTGTAGGCCTTATATATAGTCCAGAAAATATAGCTCAGGAAAGCTGAGACAAACAGTGTAATTGGATTATGCATGTGAATGACTGATGAGATAGAGAAGGAAAGCTGTGAGGAAGGTTTGGGACAGGAGAAATGAAAACCTATGTTTTGTCTTCCTTGATCATGGCTCCTCACAAGCTTGCATCACAGAAACTTTATAGAAATTACAGCCAGGACTATAATTTGCACAGATGGTAGGAGCTCTGAATAGAAAGGCAGAGAAAAAGGAGTGAGTTTGGAGGAAAAGGAGAAGAAAAGGTGGCCTGAGTGTGACTCATCACCTGCCTTTGCTGCTCTGAAACCTGGAAGAGTTTCTAAAGAGTATGTTGTATGAACAGATCTGAGGAAGTTAAAGAAAGAAAAGATTTAAGGCCACCATGTACAAATCGTCACTGGGTCTGCTGGCAGGCCTTCCCAACTCAGGCCCCACTGAACTGAAGAACATGTGCCTCTGGGTAATTTACAAGTGTGGACACATTATTCTGGAAAAGGTTTCCTTGACAAAGGTGACTAACAAAGGGGATAAGAGTGGTTTGGAAAAGGCTGTTCAAAATGTGATGAAGAGCAGGTGAGGAGATGCTGTTATTCCAGCCAGTGGAAGGTTTGAAGAACTGCAGGTAAGAGAGAAGCCTGCATATAATGTGAAAGGAAAGGAAGAGGAAAAAAGGAAAGTCACTTCATCTTACTTGTAGGACTTTCCCCAGTAAGAAATTGATGCAGTACAGTGTGGAGACAGTGTGTGCAGTACATTGTGTAGCTGCAGTGAAGTGTTGGTGTGGCTTCAGGCACACTAGTCAAGGGAACTGGATAGAGCTGAGGAGGTAGAAGAGCTGAAGGAGTAGAGCAATGAATTTATAAATATCAGTAAAAATAAACAGATATGGGGCTTAACCCAACAATTAACATTCATGTTATCACTGACAACTCTGAAATTTATCTTCACTTGAAATGAAGATTTAAACCATGTAACTGACTGCTAGACACAGTTTTGTCTGACTTTTTTTCTAGAAAAGTGCCTGGCTTTAGGAATAACTGCTCGGGAGGCAGTTTCCTTCTTCTTGCTCAACAAACAATATTCCATCAAGTGAAAGGCAATTTAGTCACTTTCTGGTTTTCCTAAAATAACAAGTTTGTCCACACAAATCTGTGAATATATCTGATTTAGTCAGTACTTATTATCTCTTACATATGTGAAGTGGTGCCATATGTAGTGATAATGCTTGGTGCAAACAAATAGTACTAAGCATAACACTTCAGGAAAGGCAAGGCATTACATGCTATCATGCTAGTAAGTGTACAGTTTTAAGGTTTATATTAGGATTCAATTTGAGGAGATTTTGCTGAATAACGAAGAGTGTTGATTTTCACTTCTTGAGAACAGAATTTATCACTTTATATAATCGCTGTTCAATATATTGCTATTACTGTACAGAATAGAGAAGTCTTTGTTTTGCCTTCAAGTTTCCCATCTTATGAAAATACTGTGAAGAGAAGAAAGTGTAAAGTACATTGTGAGGACTTTTGTCCATCTGTGAGGTATTCATTTGCCTTGTTTGAAAATGTTATCACAAATCATCTCAAAGAGTTGTCTCTGCTGCTCTCCTTAGACTGGCTATGACTTCACCATCTATTGCCTGTAGAAATGCCCTCTGACAGCATTGTGAAATGCTGTGCAATAAAAATGATAACATTTTAATCTGTATTGCCATGCCAGAGGATTTCCAGCCTCTCTTTTGGTAAGATAATGTGTATGGTGCAAACATTCCAGCAACTCTCCAAAAATGGGGAAGTATTGTGCCACCTTCCTCTTGTATTTGCAAACAGCAGTTCTGAAGTGCAAACCACCTGCAAATCCTGGCAATGCAGTCTGGCCAGGGACTTTAGTGGCACAAATCCAGCCCAGACAACCCAGACCTTTTTTGCCAATTAACCTGTTGTTGATCACAGAGCACAGAGTCCAAGTCAGTACATGTCTGCAGCATGTTGGCTCATTTCTGCTGGGAGATCAATGCAGAAGATCAAGTGCAGCAGCAGCTTGCTCTCCTTCTACAGACGCACCAGTGCTTTCAAACCACAGGAACCATAGATGGGGAAAATCTGAAATAGTGACATTTCAACCCCTGTGGAAGAAGGAAGCCAGGTTTCTAAGCAGGTGTTTGGGCATTTTCTGTATCATTCAAGTGTTTTGAGCATCAAAGCGAAATAAATGTTCCTGGATTCATCAGTGATCACAGCACTAGATGTTTAGGTTGCTAGATGAGTCCCACAGGCTTAGGTTACATGGGGACACCTTGGAGAACTCTTGCTTGACATCAGGGGAACTGGTGGTGTGCCAGGCCTTTTCCCTATCTGATTAAGACTGCAGAATGTGGGCTCTGTCCTCTACATCACACTCAGGCTGGACATCACCAAAGGCTAAAGTCGCTTGCTGTTCCCTGACCCTGCTCCTTGCTGCTGAGGAGCAGTGTGAAGACGTTGGTTCTGCATCATCTTCTGTTTCTGCAGTGGATGGACCAGTGCAAGAGCTCTTTCAGGAGTACAAAGGCTGCATCCCCTCTCTATTTCATTTATGTCTTTTTACAAGCAGTGACTTTTAAGGTATCCAGTTGCATTTGGACATAACATACAAGTCATACAGGTACCCCATAAAATAAATCACTCTCTGAGCAGCAGGACTGAAGGAGATGATTGCCTAGAAATTTGCACCCCCTAAATCCTTCACCACTCTAGTGTCCTGCATTCCTCCCTTTCATCTCATTTGTTTGTCCCTTACACATTGGGCTGGGCAAGACACGTGTGCCTTGGCAGATCCTGAGATGAGGGTACATCTCAGCTGCCTTCTGCCTCCTGAGCAAAGTTAGGGTGATGTTTCTTCTTCAAAAGTCTTACAGAAATGTAATGTCTTGAAATGCTAGCATCTCTGCCAAATGCAGCTGAATATGACAAATGGGTTTAGAAATTGCTAACAAAGAAAAGAAGGAAAACGTATGCAGAGACAGGTACAGACCAGTATGTGGCAGCTGTGAAAACTTCACATCTGTAAGAAACTAGATGGAAAATTAGTTGATCTATGGTGAGGGAAGGTGTGTCTTCTCCACCATATAGCTCAGTTCCTGGAATGAAAGGAGCAAGGGAGGGAAAAGGCATCTCCAAAACCGGAACAAGACAAGCCCACATTGGAAAGGTGGGAGAAGTGCCACAGGGCTGTTGGCACTGTGGCTGCTTAATGCCCTGGTTGGGCTGGGGACAGGTTTGCATCCTCTGTGCCCCAGCCCGACTGACACAGATGAACAGTGTTAAAGACAGGGTGGAGTAAGTCTGTGCAAGCCCTCTTGTTGCTGAGCTACATTTCTGAGTGACCATGGGAGCCAAACAGGGTAGAAGGTCTGATTTCTAGTCCTGGCTCTTCCCCTTCTTCTTCTTCTTTGACTTGCTGGGTCATTTAAGATGGAATTTCTGCAGTACCTAAAACAGAGATACCCACATCTTATCCAACACCTCTAGATGACACTGTAATACAGATAAAAAATAAAAATTAAATCTCAACAAAACACATCCCCTACATATTTATTAATAATTAATATCAGATTTTCTTTTTATTATTTTAGTGGCTTTGTGAAAATAGAAATAATTGTTGCTGATTATTATTTATTTAAGTGATGACAACATGATTAATAATACTTCAGGATGGGAAGGATTCACACTGAACAACCTAGAATGGGGAGATATTATCTCTGTTGGTGGCAAAGCTCATAATACACAGGCATTGGAAAAATGATAACACACCTGTAGAGGAAGAATGATTAAAGACAAAGATGGATATGGCAACACACAGATAAAGGAGATCAATATTTGGGATATAAAGCAACTTAAGAACTTGGCTTCATGAATTTGTTCTAACATGTGCAGTCCTTGCTGAAGTGAGGCTGATGTACCTGTTATCTACCTGCCCATCAAGGTGAGTTCAGGATCTTCCTGTGGAAGATATACCTAACCACTCATGGGAAAATTCTTCCCTGGTAGACTCCCACTGTCATATATATCTTTACCAAAGTTAAATTCAAACAGTGATTTCTGTATTTAAAGAGTTACCAAATTACTGAATACTTTTAGTAAAGCTTAGGCCTGTTGTTCCCACATATTTTCCCCATTATAGCAAGCATCTTCCAGTGGCCTGCTTTCTGGTCACAGCAGCTGATGCTAAAAGCCCAGTATGTGTGCTCAGTCTTACAGTCTGAAGTTACTCTGCTTCCTGCATCACATGTCTGTCTTGGAATAAGAATTGTAAAGCTGGTCATAATGTTTCCTCATGAAAAGTTGTTGCATTTTTTCCCCTTGTACACCCAGCCCTTTGGCTGCCTCATGCTTACACTCTGACTGCATTTCTGATAGCACTTAACATCTCACCTCCTTTTCAGGAGAATGCCTGGTGGAGGCAAGTTCAGCTGCAAGCCTGGCTCATACAGAAGAGTAGAATCATAAAAGGGTAGGACATTTACATTTTGTGTAGGTATCTACATTTTCACCAAACACTTTTTTTCACTTGTGAGATTCACAAATTTTGACTAATTTGCTTCTTTGTTTGCCAAAAGGTAAACATTTTACAAATTCAGTTTTACATGCGTGCAAGCAACACTTTAAATGAGACATTTTCAGTGTTTTCTGTCAAACTGCTGTTGTGCAGCCTGGGATCCTTAGGGGTGCCTTTAGATGACACCCTTGTTGAAGCACAGTCACCTCTCTTGCAGCCATTTATACTTCTCTTCTCCCTCTACCAGTGACTGCCAAATGTATCTGCCACCATCCTGGGGCTGCAGCTGATGTTAAACAAGATACAGGGTTGCCGTCTAGTGAGTTTTTGGTTCAATACATACTCAGCTGTTAGAAAAAAGTTGCCCATGAAGATCCTAGGAGAGAGAAAATTTCTACACAGACATGAATTCTTTCTCTGTTTCTTTACATTTAATTGCATGAGAAAAGCTATTGAGTTCATATTGTGTTTGCTTTTTTGGTTATGAATGTATGGATTAGAATTACAGTTTACAACTGTGATCATGCTAAAGAATATTTCCCTGCCTTCCCTTTGTGTTTCTTTTGCAAAAGATATCTGTATGTTTCTTCCAGAGATTTTTCACGGTAATTAGACCTAATTCTTTAATTGCCTCCCCCTCCATCCCTAAAAATGCTGCTGCTTCCTAGTGATTCTGGATATAACATATGTTGCCGGATATAAACAGGGGGGCCTATTAACACGGTAATAAATTTGCATGCTCTATAAATTCTTGCATCATTCATAATCTAAAATAAAAGATGAGAAAAAACCCACTTTGATTTGTTGCCTTTGGACTGACCTTCAACATGCAGATTTATATGGCAGAAACCAGTGTTTTGAAGCTCTCCATTTCCTTAGGCTGAGGGGAAAAATAAAGCCTTTTTATAATTTTTTTTAATGGAGTACAGTTGGTCCATCAAGTTTCAGTTTCATTTTGAAATGTGCCCTGGGAGAATGCGCCATAAATGCCAACATATTCAGCATCATGAACTCAAGATGATATCAGCTTGTAATGGTGTTCTGTTGCCAGTGACTCCTACCAGTTCCTTTTTTAAAAAAATGGTTTAGAATTTTGTTTATCACCCCTTTCCTTAGAGAAGCAGAATACAAACTATTATCTTCCTTCCTCATCTTTGGTGCTGCCTTTATTGAAAATTCTCAGTCAGGAATTCTACTGGTGCATTTACTGTTGACCTCAGACAGCAGTAACATGATTTCCTTGCTGACTAAAGAAAATACAGTGCTGCAAAGGACATGTATTTTGATTGACAAGCAATAGGTACATCTGTCTTCAGATTTCTAGATCCTTAAAGATATTGCTGAATAAACCTTGCAGTTACCATTTTGCAATACACATAATTCATTCTCCCCAGAAACACATTCAATTTTAAAAGGAGTTTTGTGTAAAACGACAGCACTAATAAAATGATGACAACATATATTATGGGACAGACTCACAGGTAATGTAAATCAGTACAAATCAGCTGAAAACAATGGATACATTTCTGTCTGCTAAAATACATCCCTTTTATCTTAGTTATATTAGGCAATTTGTTAGAATATGTAATAAAATGTGTCTAAATAGTACAGGTAGGATATGAACATGATAGCTATTCAACAAAGCAGCCCTTGAGAGAAAGTGCATTTTTCACAACATCAGAAGTTAGTTCCCTTGATGAAGGTAACAGATAGGTTTGCTCTATGTAATCCTGTACATAATTATCTTCCAAATGAAAATCCTACCTAATTTCTTTCTGTTGTTATGCATCATTATCTTAAATATTTTTGTAACCATTTCATTACCATTTCCATCCCATTACTCATTCCTTTATCTCAATTATTTTGTCTGACATCATGAAACTAAATAGTTATCTTGTGCTCTCTATAGCCTTTAATAACTACCTTGGTGTCAGAAACCACATCTGTAATAAATACACCTGATCTGATGCATTATTAAGCGTTAAAAAGGTGCCTTGGTGTCTGCAGCTTGTGGGAAGTAGAGGATCCTGCGTTATTCTGAAGAAGCACCACCAAGAACCAGCTACGACGTTTACTTGCTCACATTTAAAAATAATGGAGTTGTTTACCCAGTGTCTTTTTTTTTTTTTCTCTCTGAGCAAATAAGCATAAAAGATCCTGTTAAGGCTTTGTTTCCAGTATAGCATTGTGGCACTTTTTTCCCCCTTTCTTACCCTCCTCCCCCCTTTTTGCTGCTTTTTTTTTTTTTCCTGAGAAGTCAAATTTATTATTTTTATTGATTGGCCAATTAGAAACACTGGTGGCTGCTTACCTGTTAGAATGGAAAGACTTGAATACAGAGCCTCAGCAGCAAGCCCTGGCTGAGTCATGAGGAGACATGAAAGGGTACAGTGGCAGTTAAGTCTCCTGGCACATGAGGGAGTGTAAACCATTGATCACAATACGAAATGCTGAAAACTGAAAAGGAATCCAATTTATTCTAAATAAAACTACTCTGTTCTCCAGTGACAGATTCCAGAGTCAGACACCAGAGAGGAACTGACAGCAGATGTTTTAGAGCCAAGACATAGAGAGGCTGAGTAATAGTATAGAAAAGAAATTGCTTTGAACTTCACCCCTGCTTTAAATACTTCAAATCAATAGGGTCACAGAGCTCTTTAATAGAGTGATGAGGTCTTGCCCCAGCAGATCTTCACAGTGACAAGTTGATGTGCTTCCTAGCAGCAGGGTCATAAAAATTTCAGGCTTCCCTCTGAAAGGGGGCTTTGTATTAGCAAGGTCCATTTGGAGTAACTCCCTTGTATGGCCGCTCTCAAAAGCTGAGCCCTAATAGTCTACATCTAAATGGGACTGACCTCATGAATTACCTCAAGAAACTTAATCTATAAACTGGCTTCTTCTTATGCAGACTGATGAATTCTTGTTTATTCCTAAATGGCTGTCACAAAACCTATTCATCAAACTCTTAACGGGGAAGAGAGTCTCACATAATCCTGCTTCAAGTGCGGCACCATTAAATAATCATTAGACTTCATTGCTGGTCTTGAGACCCACTCCAAATCCACAAAGCAAGCTTTTTACCATTCATCAGAACTGCATTTAGATGAGATTTTGACCTGATAAAAAAGGGTGTTTTTTGTCACTATCAGTTTCATGGCTGTGCTCTTTCTCCTTTCAGAGGCTGCGGTGGGGTTTATTTTTTTTCCCTTTCCTTAACAAAAGTAAAAGAAAATAAAGGCAGATGGCCAACTCTTTCCAATATCCGTTTGCTTTATTTGAGCAGTTTAATGTAGTGAAACAGAGTGAAATGTTGCTACTTGCTAAATGGTAAACAACGCCATTACCCAGAATTCAGCAGCAGACTGATACAAAACAGGGTGCTGGTGATTAATTAAACTGTTGTTGTAATTGTAATGCATGATACATAATAGATAGTGTGCTGTGTATTTTAAAAGCTGCAAATTAGCAAAGAATAACTTCCTTACATAGCACATCTCCATTCCACGCTGTTAATGCACAAATAATCAAAAATAAAAGGTGATTACTGCGAACTAATAAAAGGAATATCTTTTGATTTTCCTTACCCTGTAAGCATGTGCTGAAGGAGTTGAATATTGTGGGACAGCAGATCACACATCCCTGCAGAAAAAATGTGGGCTGTTTTCTTGCATCCCTCTTGGGTACAGAGGCATCATATTCATTATTAATCAATAATAATTAGAATGATCAGCTTGAGCTGCACAATTTCAGGATCTTCTTCTGAGCTGTTATAATTCCAGTTATAATCATCTTCCTCAAAAGAGCAAGGTTTGTGTTCTGCAAATAACTACAATGAACACTTTCATTAATGTGGCAAATTCAAGCGTGGGGCTTCCACAGAGAGGCAGGTTGAGGTTGCCTTCCCTGTTCTCTGGGATACTGAGGCATGCACCATACTCTGAGAGTGTGAGTATCCCTTGTTATGACAGGACAATGCCTGTCTTTAAGTTCAAACATGTCCTGAATGCCTAGATAAACTTGGCCTAAATCCCTGTCATGTATCAGGTTTGAGCTGATAATAAAACAAGCTTAGCCTGCTAATTTTTTTAACTCTGTTTACTCAGTATCTGTCAACCAGGGCAGGATGCTCTGACTTTGAAGGTTTTCTGACTCACCACCAAAGACTTGAGACCTAATCTCCCAGAGATCTGTGCATCTATGGTGGGGACCCTGAGCTGGGCTGCTGAAGCCTTTCTTCCACAAACAGCATTTATGGTACCAGTCTTTCCTATGCAATATGAACACCAACGGCAATGATTGAGACAAGATTGGCAATTGCAGAATTTACTTTTTTTTTCAATCTCTGAGTGCTTCTCTGCCTGGGTAGCCCTGGTTCACCTGTGGGGTTGCACAGGTTGCTCTGGACTACACTACACCTATCACTGGGAATCCTCCAAGGGCAGAATTGTCCCACACTGGCAATATGGTTGTTGACAGGTTGACTGAAAAGCGATTAATCAAAATGACTACTTAGCCATTTCATTTTCATGTCACTGATTAAATAATTATTTTTAAAATTCTTAAAAATAGAACTCACTCAACCCAAATAGGGCTTTCAGCCTTCTGCATTAATTTTTAACACTCAGATACCATTATATAACTGGCAAGTGTACAATGCACTGTATTTACTCTCTGATCAAGACTTTCTCCTTTACCTAACACATATCTTCAGGTACCCTATACACATACATACATAGACGCTTAGTTTCTGCTTAGTTCTCAATTAGTGGCTAGGAGGGAGAACATAGCTGAGGGGACATTGTGAAGGATAGAGGAGAGAAATTAAGTACAACTGCTGCCTGTGTTTACAGAATGAGGTTCACAGGATTATGTGTCTCAGAGAAATTTAATAAGATTCTGTGGGTACGTACGTGATGTACTCTACTGTCTTGCGTGCATAAGAGATACACACAGGTCTTGACATTCATATTTATTCATAAAGGATTCTGAAATGGCATGATTTTAAATATAGCCTAGAATCCAAGGATAGTAATAAGGATGGAGGATGATAGCAGAGCCTCATGCCTTAATTAATGCAAAGGCTAACTCTGATTTTTGAGAAACGGTGAGTTCTTCTGCCTACACCCATGCTGATGCCATCCGCTGCTATGCAGAGAGGTGCAAGTCCATGGCCAGAATGCCAAGAAATAGTGCAGCCTTAGTCTGGCTGCACACTGCTGTTAGAGGTCAGAATAACCATCCACCTTCTACCTTTTTATGTCCTCCCTGCCATTTCTGTGATCCAAGGATGTGCTGTTTATCCATGTGGCTTAGTCTCTTTCTCCTTCAACTCTTTCTTTGATTGCCTCTGTGAGGGATGTAGGAATGCCTGTAATAACTTTTATAAATATCATATGCTCCATCTGCTTTTTGGAGTGCTGTTGCATTGCTTACAATATTACAAGGGGTTAGTTCCAGTGAGGCCTCAGCTCCTAGGAAAGGAAACCAGAAGTTGAGATAGGAGATGTGATGATCAATTTGCTGAATAGGCAAGACAGGACATGCCTTCATGTTTTACCTCCCTTGACTCAGAAGCTTTACCTTGTGTCTGAGCATTAAGGAGGATAATCTGGTGAAAAACAAAGCTGTAGAACAGAAGAAAAAAAAAATCCTGTGAGTAGGAAAGCAGAAACAAGCCAGATTTCAGTCTGAGGACTCAGCGATGATAGTTACTGTGATCCATGTCTGCCTCTGTCTTCTTCAGCACAAGGAGCCACCTGAAATGCAGCCCATCATCATTTGTAGGTTTTTAACTTTCAATAAAAAATCAAAACATCCCCTCATCATCCCATACTTCTGCTCTCTGCTTTGGTTACTTGGCGCCCTCCTGCTTATCTTCCTAACATACTGAGTTTTTCATGTTTCCAGTACTTTCTACATTTTCATCTGTTTCATACTGCCCCTTTAAAACCAACACCTTCCATAAATATTACTTGAATATTTGTCCAGTTTCTTGCCTTATCTCCCTCCTTCTGTATATCTTGTATCTTAGTTTAGGTTACACATCACTTCATGGAGGAATTTCATTAGTCCGGAATTTAGTTTGTCATAAGCTTAGGTTAGGTGGTGTTTCCTCAGCACTTTATGTTCTCAGCTATGGTTTTAACTGATTTTTAATTTTCAGTTTAGCTTTTGCAGGTTTCTTACATGGATACATAGATATAACCATGCCTATAGATTGCAAGTTTGCTGCTTGTTTTACAATGTAACACAAGCTATTAAAGTCTGGTTTTGCTGAATGAATGCTATTTCTTGGTGTCTAAAAAGACTGTTGGCAGTCTCTTTCAAACACCTTTTATGTACCACATCTTAAAGATCTGCAGTGTGTCTTCAGACACCTATCAAACTGCATCATGCTTGCTGTGATTAAGTGACTTAGGGAGTGGATAATAGGACACATCATTTTACCACTGATTTGCTCGGGCATTTGTGACAGATGCAGGAGTGCAGTTTGACTCAGAGTATGGAAATCAAAATGGTGCTGACCCCCACAAGGCATTGTCTGTGCAGGAATGCTTTGGTTCATAGGCAAGCACGAGAGCAAAGATGTGTTTCCCGGTATATGAGAAGTGTTTCTGAAAATACCTGACTGAACTAGTATTTACTGTACAGGAAAACCATAGGAAATGAACACTGAACTTTGGTTTTAACTTTGAAAAGTTACTGAGAACTTCATATGCATTCTTTTGACCTCTGTTAATGTACTTTCATTAATGTACCTTTGTTAAGGTACTTTCAAGGCCATATAGGTCTCTCCAGTACAATAGCCTCATAGCTCTTGAAGGATTCCTCACTTACCTATATAGTGGTATCTCCAGTTTCTCTAACTCCATCTTCTCTCCCTCTCTCTGTTCTATTCTTTTGATTAAGAACTGTATCCCTCTTTAATTTTTCTCCATTTACGAGGCTATTCCCAGTGGCATTAACGTTTGCTTTCCCTGATTTCTTTGGGGTCTTTTTTTGCCCTCATAACTGTACTAAGTATGGTCAAGTTTCTAGAAGATATTACTACCTATCACAGGAATAATCTTGAATTCTACACTCAGAGCAATAGATTTGTCTTGGGGATTCTCAGCATCACTTATCCAAGCTAATATCCCTCTTGCAACTGGATGTCAGTTTAACTCTGTGTGAAGATCTGGTGTATTTTTAATGGACTACTCAATCTAACATCATCTCAGAAGGATGGGCAGGGAAAAGTGTCTAAAGGTAAGTATTTATGTTAAATATAAGGATTTGTAGGAAGCTGGGCAAAATACCTATTAGAACATTGGATATGAGGCATTTTGTTATGTGAAAAAAGTTTGCCTGTGTTTGTGAAGACTTTCTCTAATGTCACATATTACTTATTAGATAGCAATTGTAAGAAAAAATAGGCAACAGCTGGACTTTTGTTCTTTAACAGTGAGAAAAGAAAAAGGAATTTTATTCATCATGTTTAGCACCTGACAGTCATGTACAGATTGGTGTCACTTGTATAAGTGTCAGTTCATATAAGCCCATGAAAAAAGTTTATTAAAGCATGCAAGTCATTAAGTGAAAAATTGTCTCTTCAATCTCTAGCCAATGAGAAACAACAAAATGCCCAGACAATACCAGGCTTACTCAAAGTGTCATGAGAAACAGCTGTGTGATCATGCTGATTTCATACTGAGAATTCCTGAGATTCTTGTAGTATTAGAGATTTTCACGTGGTATGGTAGCATGATAATCATAGTACATTATTAACCATTTCAGTAGTTTTCTGATATGGTTGTTATGCTGGGATAAATGTAATTCCTTTGTTTCCATCATACCTGGCACCTTGCTGTCTGTATAGCATCCAACAAAGGTGTAAGTGCCCTAAAAAGCTGGTACCCTGAGAAATTTGAAGGAGGGTGGGTGGTCATCAGTTTCTCTGTGGAGAACCTGGTGGATAATTATGGAAATCTTTTCTCCCTTACTGTTGACACAAGGGCTTTTAAAGGTCTTTTGCCCTGATTTTGCTCAGCTGTCATGCTGCTTTATAGATGAGTCACAAATGATGTCACATGAGGAAGGAAACTAAAATTCCTAGTTTGAATATCTTATGCTCATGGCAAAGCATGGCCATCTAAGAAAAAACAAAGCTGTGAAGTCTTAGTTTAAGGATGTGTGGGGAAATCTGGGATGTGTGTGGGGGAATGACCTATTAGCATATTGGCAAATTCAGATGCAGCACAAAATTTTCTTCGAAAAAAATAGATTAGATCATAAGATCTAACACCAGCACAAATGAAAGTGAGTTTTTCCTGCTGTGAATACTCCGCTTCACCATTTGAATGGCTTCATTGTTTGCATTTGGACACCTCACACACCTCTTCAGGGAGATGGCAGCAACATCTTGATGTGAAGTCTGGATTTTGATTTCCTGGATGGTTTCATGTCACAGCTTTTGTGTTAGTGCTGGGACTTGCTACTGTCCCTAGAGGCAGGGACACAAGTGGACTCACAGAGGGTCTGGTGAGGCCTCTGCTCACACTGCTGAATGTTGATAGTTACAGTCTAAATAGCTGTTCTCAATAGATCCCCTTTCTGGGACAGACGATAGAGATTATCATGGAGTTACATGTCTGGACAGGAATCAAAAACTGCATCTGTATTGTCAGTCAGGGAGCTCTGCATAACATGGAGTGAAAGCATGGGTAAAACATGTCCAACATGTTTTTTTACTGGAAATGTCAGACTTAGATGATCTAAAAGTATTTCTGACAAGTCAGTAGTTCTTTGTAGTACTAGCTGGAACTTGCTTTGAAGTGGCTTTGTTGCTTTTTTATACTGCAAAAGCTCAAAGGTCAGTAGATTTATCCATTCGAGGGTCTCTGTGGAGAGGTCAGCTCAAAGCTTCACTGTGTTTCACTCATTCAAACGAACACAGGGAGACTGCAGAGGTCAGTTAGGAGATAGGATTACAGCGTCTCCAGTGTGGAGAAGGTGTGCCTCTCAATGTCCCTATTATGGCTAATTCCATGTGAACAAACAACCCAATTCATAATCAACAAAACTTCGGTGAGATTGCCGTGGTCTAAGCAGAACCTCTAGAAATTTATCTGCATTATTAATCAGTAGTAAAAGATTATTATCTATCATCAGACTTTCAGGACCTGAGGGGTCTGCAGTCGTCTAGGTTAGACCTGTAGTATGTGAGAAACTGGATGCCTGAGAAAGTATTTGTGCTGAAAATCATCTTTTTGTCTCTGTGCTTTTTCATGTGTGCATAACCTTTTGTTTCAGGCATGCATCCTCCTCTGCTTATCCATGTTACCCTGAGATCAGACAATGGCAATACATTCTACTTGCAGCTATTCCTGGAGGGAATTTAAAAGCCAAACTATCCCACTTATCAAAGGCAGGGAACATTTAACACCAATGTGCCACAAACCACAGCAATTCCCAGTGGTCTCTTGGGTAGGATTCAAGGTGATGGCATTGACCTTTACAAACCGAAATGGTCTGGCCTGGCTTATTAGCGCCTTCTCTCCATGCAATACTCCACAGCTGTAATTGCCAAAGGTTCAAACTGAAAGTGTTGTGGGATATTGCTTTAATTGTATAAAAGTTAGAGCTTTTTTACTGCAATTTTTTCCAAGTATATCAGGTTTTGGGGGAAATTATGAAAAGGACTGTAACAAGACATTGGTAGATTGTTCATCAGCATGGAATAGCACATAGTGAAAACATTTTTCTTCATGACTTTGCCTTCTTGCTGGCAAGAAATTTCATTTGACTGTGACTGAGTTCAGATCATTGGTGCACTGAGTCAGCAATTAATTCACGAGAACGTAGTTCTATTTACAACACTGGAAGATCTGTGTAAGCACTCTCCTGCTATCCAAAAGTGCAGACTTTCAGGGCAGCCAGCCTCCAAACCTCTGCTTAGTTCCTAAGACAGGAGCGATTTCCCAGACTTTGTGGTGGTGTTAGTTTTCCTGGGGCAATGAGTAGTGAAGGTAAACTCAGCTGCTGAGATGGACTGATGCTCTGTGCCTCAGTGGGGAGAGGATGTATAAACACAGGGAAACAGGGAGAAAAAAAGACCATTGTATGACTATTGCAGAGGCAAGTAATTCAATTTCTTGGAAACAGGCACTTAAAAAAATAAAATAAAATTTTCCATTTCATTGGATTTAGCACCCTTCACACGAGGGCTCTGTGAGTTTGAGAATGGCAAAACATGGCAGTGGGGAAGCTTAGGAAGTATTCAT
Source organism: Scytalopus superciliaris (assembly GCA_013400415.1). NCBI lineage: Eukaryota > Metazoa > Chordata > Aves > Passeriformes > Rhinocryptidae > Scytalopus > Scytalopus superciliaris. Next base: position 183,586 of record VXBX01009735.1, on the reverse strand, counting down.
CTGAGGCCTGGAAACCTGGTTAAGAAGTTTTGCTCAGTATGAATAGGGTCCATCAGAGTCTGTGGCATGTCCAGTATGTTTGTGATAGTGTTTTGTAAAGCAGACTACCATGAATTAGAAAAGGAAGAAAAAGGTAAAAGTACTATCTGAACAAAACTGCTAATCCCACAGGATTCCTGTTTTGCTGTTGGATATGAAAGGTCTTTGGCCCACATAGTAAGAGCCCACATGCTTAAACAAAAGAAAAATTGCACAGAGCTTTCAAATAACTCAAGCTTTTCTGAGTAGCAATGGCTCCTGAAGGAATGACAGAAATGTTTTATCCTTCCTCCCTTCCCTGTTTATAACTCTGACCTGCACTTCTTCAGCACTTCAAACAAAGGCAGAAAGTCTGCATTTGCTCTGCCTGGGTTTTGTTATTCCAGGTTCCTTGTGTGACAGCAGAGTCTTCTCAGGTTGCTCTTATCTGTGTTGGCTTGTAGATACATTAAACCTCAGAGCCCTAAGATCCCACACACCATCAGAGCAACTACCATAGCATACATTGGCCTCCCAAGATAAAAACAAATCTTCCAGTATCAAAGGCAATAAAGCACACAAAACTTTTATCTTTTGATAGTTTTATAGTGAATAGCTTCTCTGTGAAGTGACCTAGATGGTGTTTCTCTGATAGGCAAGAGATTGAGAAAGTAGGATAATATGACAATCCCTAAACTTGTTTTTTTTTGTATCATTCTAACAGTACACATAATTTCTAGAGCAACTTCTCTTGTGTATTAAAATAGACATACTTGTAAATATGTTTTAATATATTTAACACATAACTGTTTTACAGCATCAGTGGGTATACAAAGAGTGAAGGATTTAAGTCGGGGTTGAAGGAAAAAATGTACTATGGACATGATATCTTTCTGTCTTTTCTGAGCATCCAGGGCCCCTGTTACCCACATGAGGTCAAAGCTCAAATCATGTAAAGATCTATCTCCTCTGCTATGATTCTCCTCCTCACCTAGTAAGCTGTCATCACTGTTCAGGTAGAGGCCTGGATTCAATCTGTCATTAAGCACCCAACACGCAGATCATACTTCTCTGTAGTTCCTCTGTAGGCAAAGAAGCAGCTCTGAGATCATTTCAGTCCACTCAAACATTCAGTCACCCCTGTGAACTGCCTGGGCCTCTTAAGACCATAGAGGAAATCTAGGAAGACTACACATGTATACCCAGCCTATGGGATGCATTTTTACCTTTTATGCATTCAGGAACTGCATCTCCACCAGACTCAAGCCTTTCATAACCCTCCTTTCAATCCTCTAGCTTTCACCTTGTACAACTGCCAAAAAACATAGCCCATGAGATGTAAAAACATGTGGACATCATGCTGAAAAAGAGTACGTGCAGAATGCTGTGTAGACAATGGAGTGGAGAATATGCAAAGGGCATGGGTGCAGGATGTGCTTTCCCACAGGGAATGGATGCCCCCTGTCTTGTGTGATACCCACTCACATACAGATGAGTTGTCTTTGCCATTCTGGCCCTGCTGTGCTGGCTGTTGGAAAGGCAAGGTGCAAAACCAGAATTGCCAGTATCTGCTTTGCTCTTTGAAAAAGAGACACAAAGGTTGCGTTGACCTTTAACAGAAACCAATGTTCCCAGCAGGACAAAACTTTAGTCTTAAGTTGCCCTAAACTACTAGTTTCAATAATTTGGCCCAGCACAGCAGGCAACCACTAGCCAGCAGATTGGAGACTACTCTTATCCTGAGCTATGGTGGTCCTGACTCACTGCCCCAGCTGAGGTCCCTCTGCCTGCACAGCTGGGGTGTCTGGGATGCTGCCTGGTTACATTGATCAGTGAGTTCTCAGACTTCTTGGGCTGTATGACCATGTTCATCTCCACTTCTGTAGTAGTATTGCTATGGAAAGGAATCCCAAATAAGTATATGGTGCCTATAGTTCTAGATAAAATCACCCGCCCCGATACAGTCCTTGCTTCAACAATTTAAAACAAGGAGGAAAACCCACCAAAAAAAGTGCATTATGTGCTTGGGATAGGGAAGCAATAGTCCTTATGACCAATGGGTTTCCTGACATGTGACATACATGTGGACTCATACTTCCCTGTAAAGGCATGGACACAGAAGGGTCTTATATACAAAGGAGATTATCTCACCTTTCCCTTTGCTAAATCATTTTTGTTCAGGGTTGTTTCAGTTCCCTGGTTACCTGAAACCCAGCCTGCTGAAATGCCACCAGTTGCTGCAGCTAGTACACAATCGTCAGCCCATTTTTAGAGGAGTAACGAGGCTTCCTGATGGTCCAGGGCTGGAGAGAGGTTCTAATTAATTGCTCCACTGGCAAAGTGGTAGCCCTTTATGCTGTGATGAGTGGCCCACCAAGCAATCCCATTAGCCCTGGGCCCAGCTCCCAGCAGTGGGGGCCATGCAGAAGCTCCAACTAGGCAGCACATCCCCAACACCACAGGAGACTGCTTTGCTCCTGCCGTGTCCTCACAGTGTATTGGTTCCTGAGACTTTCCTTTTCTCATTGCCTCTTGTGAGGGTCTCTGTCCTGCTGGAAAGCTAATTGAAAAGGGTTGATGCTTTTTAAGAGTGACTCTGGGATTGAAATGTGAGTGCCCCCACCTCCCTTCCTTCCTTCTCTGCTCTGAGAGTTACCCACAAAATAGATTTCTGTAGATACTGGGTAAAGCCTTGATCTATTTTTCACTGAAGGAGCAGCATTAGGATCAGAATCAGGTCCACAATTTTTTTTAGAAGAAAGAAATATATATTTCTTCTTCATCATGAAACTTCCTAGAGGAGATTTTGTTATGTTACAATCCAAGTCCTGCTATTTGGCACAGCAAGTAATTATTGTACAGTTACTGATTTTCTGACTCACTCCTTTGCAGATCAGTTCTGGTTCTTCGGATTCATTACAAGCCTCAAGGAGCAGAGCAGAAAAACAGCATGTCCCACCTTCACATGTCAGATAGTAAAGCTTAGTCATGCAGCTTAAAATAAAGTAAGCAAGGGGCAGATGGCAAAAAGGACAAAATGTGGCTTATTTAATCTGCCTGTGTTTGCAAGGAAGTAATTGTCTTTTAGGCTCCAGAAAACAGAGTGCTACCAGAAGACAAACAATGAAGTCTCTCTTTCCAGGGCACATATGACACTATTTGTATAGCTTCAACAGGAGCCTGCAGTTAATTCAGGGCTTTCAATAAAATTTACATTCACCATATGTAGAGGATAAAACACCTTCCTTGAATTTGGAAGCTGAATTGACCTGCTTCCCCTCCCTCATGTGATCAGTTCACCAAGAGAAACTGTAATCCTCTTTTGAGCCCATACAGTAAAAAGGTCTTTAACAAAATAGACCTTCCAATATAAAACTATTACGTGAGGAAACAAGGCACTAAGTGGTACAATAACTTGAAACACATAATACTGTCAGAAACAATGACTATAGGCTTGACAGTTTCCATCAAACTGGTACCAATTTAAAGCTTTTAATAAGTGCAATCAGTAATGTATGCGGAGCTGTTAAGTAGTGAGTCAGAGTAACTTAGCTACATTTTGCTTTGCATTGACAAACCGTGAAAGAACAGTTCAAATACTGGAAGTACAATTGCTGATTAGATATTTAGTTTTGCAAGGATCTTTGGAGTTTTACTCTGTTATTTTCAGTGAATGAGCATGTATAGTGCAGTTCTGCACAAGCTGAAAGGATCCCTTTCTTGCTTCGGATAGATAAGACACAATTTAAACCTACCATGTTACTGGTGAGAGAACCAGCCCTGAGCAAAAACAAGAAGAGGGATAGCCTGAGTAAATCTCTGTGTATGAAAAACTCATACCTTCCTAATGCTCTGAAAAGTTTTAGCTTTTAGATGTTTTTGAGTAGGGAGCACCTCCTGAAAATTCCAAAGCCATCAATGTGTAATGTGTAACACCCTTGGGAGAGCCAGAGAGCACCAGGCAAACTCTAGAGGGTGCTGTGTATACCTGGTTGACAAATGACAGCTGGAAGTTGGTTAGAAGCCAGAGTGGTAAGGTAGCATAAGAGATGTGTAGCTGCTGTATCTGTGCCCTGTCCTAGGAACAGGGCATCTTCTCTGCAGTGCAGTTGTTCTTTGGATAAGATTTTCTCTTACTGAGGTGTGATTGGTTTTTCTCATCATCCCCCCTTAGTCTGGTCTTCCCATTGCTCCTGAATATTGCATCTCCTGGACTAATTTTTCTATTATGTATCTCCCTCTCTAATGTACTGGCCTTATTTTTAGCAATACTTTTAAAGGCATTCATAACATCAACAAAAACGTTCTAGTGACATGTGCACATCTTCCTGTTCATTTTAGGTCAAACACATTTACCTGCAAGTTGTCTGAATTTTCCCAGCACCTAGAAATCTTGCTGGAGATCTAGATAAATCAGGAACTACTACTTTAGAGTGTGTCTATTGCAATGAAGTAAATGCAAAGGAGCACACAAAGAGAAGAAAAATGCTGCTAATGTTTCCAAACCACCAGCAAAATAAAACCAGAATAATTTTGGGGCTAGTTCAAACACTCAGGTCAGTTCTGATTTTGTAAAAAAAAAAAAAAAATTCCTTAAAAGGAACACAGCAGAAGTGCAAATGTGGCATGTCACGTCCTGCTGGAGCTCTCTGTACCTCACATTGCACACATTTTATTTCAAAGATGATGTGTTTGCCAGGGTGTCACAAATTGTTGTGATCCTCCAAGCCAGCAAGCTCCTAAAGCATCATGTAGTGCAGCAAATTCCTGCTATCTAATTTTTAAGTTACCTTGACTCGATTTCTCTCCTCTGTGACTTTCCCAGGATTGAAAATAATAGTAAAAGGATGTTCAAAAAGCAGAAACAAACCCAGGGAAGTATTGGGGCTTATCTTTTTTAATAGAGGCCTGGAGAAAAGGCAAGTTAACCATTTTGATAAGGAAAAGCATGTTAATCTCACCTGAGATAGGTTTTCAGTATCTGCCATCCGACCCCTCCTCTCTAAATTCAGTCACCTCTGTTAGTAATGTAGTGTCTGATTAGCAAAAGTATTTAGTAAGCTAATGTTCACTGTCCACAGCAGGAAGCTCACACAGCTTGGCTGATGAGAAATGAACTGCCTGAAGCTAGCTTTTAATGGCAACTAATTTCCCATATTTGATACTCAGCTCAGCCAACTAATATCTAGCTCAACCGTGACAAGACAATCACAGTTCCTTTTGAAAATCCTTTAATCTGGGATGCAAACCAGTGTGCTCAAGGCTATAATGAACTTCTGAGATTATGTACTGGCTATTTTATAGGAGGTATATTTTCTCTTTCCTTTTTTCTTTACAGTCTCAGAAAGGCTTAAGAATACATGTTTTCATAGTTTTGTGCTTTTATGCATTTTCCCTAGTGCACAGAGAAAATCTCTTTCTGAAAGTCAGTGTCAAAAAAAGTTTTAGAAGGACAAGTAAGCAGCTTTCCTCTCAGATAACCCATAGGATGTGGCAGTTCACAACAGCACATCATAAGTGGCTTTTAAATCAATTGATCTTGTTATTCTGAATGTGTTTTATATATCTAACATGTTTTATACTGCACTGGCTTGGGCTTTGACAAATCCCATTACTCTCTGTTACTCTATCTCATTACACAGTGAATTATTAAATAGAACACTTAACCTAATTAGATATTATTGTCATGATACATACAGACATCCTGAAACCAGTCATCCCTTCTTGTTGTTCTGACTAGTCCCTCAGTTGTTTTTTATCTCTTGTTCTGCATTGGTGGTAGGGCTTCTTTCTTCCTTAAGAAGAATCAAATCTCAGGTAAAAGAAAAATGACGGTTTTTCCTGGGTTTGGTTTGCTTGTTTGTTTTAAAATTATTCACATAGATACACACAAAATCACACAACTAAAAATTATTCTGAGCCACACAGTTTTTTCTCCTCTAGCAGTGTGCATACTCATTCACTTATGTGGAGCTAGTAAGATATGCTTAGTAATATTTTAGTTTTAGACTAAGCTAGAAATTTTCATTCCAAAGACACTCATTCCAGGAGAAGGGAAAGTGTCTGACTCTTCTATAAGTTGGCTGAGAACCCCAGTGTGTACTACGCTGTATACACAGTATGGTGCAGGGCCATACAGCCGCCTGTCAACCCCTCACCGATGGCCAAAGTGTACATTTGTAAAGATGTAAGGGATAATTGCTGGCTATTAATTTAGGAGAGTTATCAGATTGACAGAGCCAGGCTAGTATATTTTCTCAGTCTTTTCAAAACACGGTGCAGTCATGGTTGGCTAATTGGAAAAGATGCTTCCTATCATATAGTATACTTCTAAATTAACAGACTGTCACTTGCAGATCTGTTTTGGATCATTTCATTATTATTCCAGGAAACTTCCAAAATAAAATATTTATTTTTCTCACTTATACTGTGCAGATCAGGTCAAAAATATTACTTGACATAGGCATAACTTGTAAGAGTTGCTTTGGCTATTTACCAAGCTGTCATGTTTATCTTTTCAGTGGCATCTCCCATATTGGGAAACATGACAAATGCTGTAGACAGTGTTATTGTTGTGGGAGGCAGATTTCCCATGTTTAATGATGCTAACTATAGAATATTCATTTTTCAGAAATGGCCATGTGCATGTTCCATTCACGTAAAACCCTCCAAAATGTATTAACTCACGGCTAATTCATGCCACCTGAATACATCTCTGTGCTGAGGATGTCCTGAGAGTGATGCAGTTTCTGGGAGAACATTGCTGTTACCATTTGCTTTCTATGACACCACTAGTTCCTCTGTGTCCCCCGTTTTCTTGTGTGGAGGCAATAGCTCAGTGTGTCAAGCCCTTCCAATACTTGTTCTATGCTATTTTGTGCTAAGTGTTAGATAATTTTACTTTTTTTACTGTTTCACTCCCATATGCCTCCTTCTTCTACATCTGTTTCTTTAAGTCAAAGTGATGGAATTCCAGCTCTGCAGTCCGGACGGCCTTCATTTTTCCAAGTCAGCATATGAGTGTAATACTTTTTCTATTCACAATATTAGTAATCGCAACTCTGTGTGCTGTGAATATTCACAATAATATTTCACTGTATTTCATGGTGAAAGTGAGAGAGACATTCAAACATCAAATGAGAAGATACAAAATGGTGGCTACTATCTGAGTCAACAAGCTGCTCGTGTTCTTATCTGTATGTATAAAAGCGAGATTATTGGATCTCTTTAGCTCTTTTATGAGTTAAATTAGAAACTGATGTGCCTGACATTAAGACTCTTACTAGACACTTGCTTGATGCTGCTTGACAAATATCATCTCTGTGTGGATGAGCTGGTTTCAAAAAGACCAGGCTAAGTATTGCCACTTTCACTATCTGGAAAGCCTATACATTTTCAAAATGTTTGGCTAAGTCAGTATCAGAAAACAATCTTCAAAAAAGGTGGGATGGATAAGATGGATTTTTTTCTTGTACTTTTGAATATCTGTGATACAGCAGAATGCCAACCCAGAATTTGACAAGATGAGCTGTTTTACAATACTGTCAATATCTGCAGAAAATCAAGCCCAAAATTTGCCAGGAATTCAAGATAAATATCAATGGTATTAAATAAAAGTCTTCTATAACTCATTGTTATGAATGATGTATTTCTGAAATGAAAATATTCCTATTGCTTCTTTTGATGGTACATCTGAAATTGCAATTTAGGGGGAACTGTATTTAGAGGACTTTCTGATTGCAAAGCCAAGAATTACAAAATTAGAAGAAAGGAGATTAGACAATCAGGGTTTTGGAGAGAGGGATTAGAAGAATGGATGGCCATCTATGAAATCTTAACCAGAGCCCTTGTGAAAGAGCATAGTCTGTACTCACATGATTCCTCCTTTTTCCAAAGGAGTCTTGGCTCTTGGCTCATTTAGCAAGGGAGGATGCAGAAATAGTGTGGAAAAAAGATTATTACCTGCAGGGCCTTGGACTGTGACTGCTGTTAGGATACACTCAGTGCTTGAGGCAGGATGTCATGAGAAGAGAAGGCTGATAATTTCATGGGTAGTTTCACAGAAACCTTGGAAAACTGGATTCTCTCTCTCATTCCACCACCAAATTCTGATGTGATGCTGGACAGTCATTTGGACTGGCTCTTTTACAGGTGCCAGTAATTACATGTTTCTCTATTTGAAAGTTCTTTAGATGAGAGTTTCTACATAAAAAGTGCCAAGCACTCATAACTGCAGTAAAATTTTTGAGTGTGTACAGCTACATTTTGCTAAGTACTCTAAAAGATTAATTCCTAGACATTCTAAAGTGGGCACCTAAAATTAATGGCCTTTTTTTTTCCCCCCACTATTTTCATCTTAATCTCTCTAAGTTCATCACTAGTCAAATGAGATAATTATACCTCTCTCCATCATCAGGTTGTTATGTAGCTAAAGTCATAAAAGATTTTGAACCAGTTAGGTGTTACAGTGATGAGTGCTATCAAGAAGCCTTGAAGTAAAATGCCAGCTCTGTATTCAGTATCAGGATTGGATGGGATATATGGGAAGTGATCCAGCATATGGTGATCATTCTCCTGTCTGCACAACTGGGGAAAACACTGATGTGCCTCAGCACCAGAACCAGTGAAGCCAAGACTGCTGCAGCTTTGTATCTTCTGCGTCTAAGCCAGAGTGAAGTCTCACTGGAGTTGCTTTCTTCTCAGTTCTCTGACAGGTAATAATGAATGAGTTTGCAATAAAATTTTTATTCTAAAGGAGGTATTAAAAGGGTATCCAACTGCTCATTTTCACAGTAGAAAACTCCAAACCAAAATGCACACCCCAAAAAAAAAAAAATCAAAAACAAAACCAAAAAACCCCACCCCACAACACACACCAAAAACAAACAAACAAACAAAAAAAGGTAGTAGTACAGACTGTGAGATCTCACTCATCTTTCTCATCTTTGAGAATTTTCAGTTGAAACGACTCAGTACATTTAAAGCATTGTGGTCATCAAAGCCTTGATAATAAGGGAAGACAGGCTAAAAATAATTTGTGGTGGTAGACAGGTACATGAGCATTTATATTCAGGGTGACAGCTGAACTGTATTTCTAATGTTCCTTAGTGTTTTAAAGCTTCTTACTGTTTTCATAGCCTGTTTCACAAGCAACCCTGTTTTACAAAGGGAACTGAAATATCGGCTGTGTTAGATACCCTCACACTGCATAGAGAAACAGTAAGGCTGAGATCTTCATAAGAGTGTCACAGACCTTCTCAGGCTTGAGCCAGCCTGCAGTGATGAGAACAGGTTGTTATCCTTTCTGTGGGTCCTCTTTTGCAAGAGGATGATGTTGGGTTGTGGGGTAAAAGGCTAATAACATGAAGAATCCCACAAACATGAGGGCAGGTGAGGGAGACCAAATACCTTGGTTATGCATGAACTGCTGCCTCTGTCTTCAAATTAAATTCTATTTTGAACTATTTTCCTGAGTAAGGGACATTTTACATGCATAAGTGTGTATAGGGCCAGCAACACTGCCTGGGAAACTATGTTGGTGTGTGATTGCTGCCAAACATCAAGCTGGACTTGGTGACTGGGAAACCAGGCAGAGACCAGAGGGTCTACCAGTTCTTCACCAGTAACTCAAGGGGGCTGCCTTAGGAACCCAGGTGTCTTGTTGTCAAGAGCTGGGGAGATGGGTGATCCAGGGACAGTTTGGGGGCAGACAGAGTTTAGAGACAGCTAATAAAGGGACCCATGTAGTGTGTATATAGGTATATATTTTTTACATTAACAGCTGTCATCCTGATCAGCTAGAGGGAAGAACAGGATGAGGCCATGGTGCAGTTTGTGCTTGTGTGTTGTGCTTTCTGTCTGTGTCAATCCATGTGGCTGGTCACAGGTATATATGTATGTATACATATGGTGTGTATGTGAGCCTGTTGGGAATACATGCTCAGCCTCACTGCTGGCTGATCCGGAGGCTACGGAGCTGCAGCAGCCTCCACTCTGTTGGGCTGCTGGGCATGACAAGCCTTAACAGATGGGCCATTCTCTGCCAGAAGGTTTCAAACCCATCTCCTAAACAACTAAGGAATGCTGCTCAGGAATACTATATTTGCTTCCAGGATATAAGGAATTATGGTCTAATGGCTATAGATCTGCTTGTATCTCTTCCTCTGAACCTGTTCTCTATTGTATCCTTACCTGCTGGATAATCACTTCTCTCTTGGGGACAGCAGGCAGCACTCAGCAGCTCTGTTTCAGTAACACACACACTCACTACACAAACCAAAAATCACCGCTGCATGGCTTCCCTTTGTGATAACCTGCTCCATACTGTTCCTCCTCCTTATATTTTTCTCCTTGAATACTTTGCTGGGAGGACAGTTAGCTGGAAGGAGAGGTTGTTGCTAGGTTATCTTTCCTAGGCTAGCTAGCAAGTGTTTCAAATGACTTCCATCTTCCTGAACAGTAAGACTTCTCCAGGCATTGATATTTCTGCTGTTTTGTAACATAGTCAGCTTAAAGGAGTATGTTATTATAGCAGAGCAGTTTGGGGATGGGTGAGAAGGGTCAAATGAATGTAGAGGCACGTGAATTTTAAGACAGAAATAACATGCAAAGGAATGTTCCATCAGCCTGATAATAACTCATCAATTTGGGCTGGCAAGGCTCATGGTTGCTGTAAAGTCTGGGATTGGGGCTTCATGCCTGTTGCCTGAAGTTTACTGGTTCCCCCTCTGATCTCACATTCCTTCAAAGCATACAAAGGATATCTACACACATTTTCACTCACTGAGTTACAATCTGAATTATCCCTACTTACCTCATGATTCAAGAAATGAACAATTTGTTAGTGTAGATGTATCAAAACTGATGTCTTAGGTCCTGCCATGGCTAATACTTGGACCTTGTTTGGAGGATTGGACTTTCCTTGTATCACTCACTCTTCTCACAAAAAAGCTTGAAAACTGAACTAATCAAACTGTTTACTACGTAGAAACTATTTACTAGGAGTTAAAAAAACCCCTAGGCTTTTCATTGTAATGCGATTTTTAGAGAAAATCATCCAATTTAGAATTAATGATACTTAGTTGATAAAAGTCTCCTTACAGGCACTTTGCCATGCTCTGTTGTCAATTTTTCCTCACAAATTACTTGTTCCCAGCATTGCAAAACCCTGTGATTTACTGTAAACATATTATGCTAATAACTGAATACAGAAGTCTCCTTTTATTTTTTTTTTTTTCTTTTTTAAGCAGTAGCAGTGTAGCTGTCGATCAGTTTTGTGACATGAAGGATGGTGATGCCATGACTTGGCAGGAACAAACACTGACCACAGGAGATGGGAGAGGAGTAGATCCAGACAAGGAAACAACCCACCAATGTTCAGAAAAAAACACAGGGGCAAAAGGTGCAATTAAAGAAATCGGGGAGAATTGAAGAAGAGGTGGCTCTGGATTTTGAAATCCTGCACTTGAGAATTGCAACCTTATTAACCTCAAATTTCTTTTGTCTTTTTCTGTCTTTCTTTTATTGAACTGTTGATTTTGCTCTTTGGTTCAGCAGGGTTTTTTTGCTGAATATAAGATAATTTGTCTCAGACTAGATAGCAGGGGGCAGACTTTAGCTCATGTAAATGGCTCTCACTTCATTCTCACTGAGAAGCTACTCCAACACTCTTTGTTCTCTGTATATGAAGCAGAACTGCTGAAACATGTCAACTACTCAGCACTTATCGCAGTGCTCTTGGTTAGACTCTCTTCATCTTCTGCTTTTGCATCATATTGCCTTGTACCGTTTTCTTGCAGTTTTGTCAGAGAGGTAACTACATTTCAGTGATGGTGTACATGCAACTTGTAGTCTTTGGGGAAAAAATAATAAGGAAGCAAACTGACACTTATACTGTAAATGCCTGGAATTAATTCGGGGAAGGAATAATCTTTCAAAGCAGAAATGCTATGTGGATGTCAAATTGTCAGCTCCTCACAATTTCTTTCTATACTGACTAGGCAACAGTGATGATATTTTTTCCTTTGCCCTTTCCTTACATGCATTAATGCCACCACACAAGTTCACTGTTGCTGGATGAAGCAAAAATGTATCTGTATCCCTGCAGGTGGATGTTGAAATATTGTATTGGGCTGGTGAAGAGTAATTTTGCTGAACAGTAAATACCTAGTTTTACTTTGGCTTTTAATTTTGTTCTCCTTCTCTGCTATGAAAAATTGGCCATCTCTCAGACCTCAGAAAACAGTGCTGAATTCTCTAACACCAAATTGCATTGTTGAAGCTTCACTGGCTTCAAAGTGGATACTCCTGATTTACTGGCCTTCACTGAGGTTAGAGTTGAGGCCACAGTCTTGAGTGTATTTCATGTTAAATGTCTCTGGTATGGCATCAAAAAGGTAGTTTTTTAATGTCTGTGTCTTCTAAATAATTAATCTAGAAGTCTGTATGCCCTGGCTCTAGTAATACCACTCTACTGCTGTTGACCATTATTTATGATTTATTGTTAACTTTGTTTTTCAGTCAAATGAAAAGGCATATTTTGTGTGCACCCAAGTCAGACGTTTCTGGGAGAACAGGGCCTTTGGTAACACTGAGGGAAAAATTTAATTGTACCCCCACCCCCACATAATTTACATAACTCAGATTGATGAGATAGGAAGGAAAGTGTTTACAATGCAAGAAGATAGGAATTTGGGGATTTAAATAGGAAGCGAATCGAAATGAGCTGTCTGAGGTAATTATGGAACACATACTTCATATGTTTTCATTAGATATTGCTATTATACTACACAAGGCAAAGGAGTTTGATTAAACTACAGCTCACTATATAAATTTATGCATAAATTACCCAGAAATCAGTCAGTTCATTATCTTTCAGGAACTCAGCAGGGAACTGAGCAAAAGTTTACGTCCACTGGGATAAATAATTTGAACAAGAATAAAACCTATGTTAGGTAGGAAGAAAAAAAACACAGCAAGGTCCGTGAGATGGAGAACAACAAGGGGTTAAATTAAATCCTGTGCAGAGCCCCAGGCAGGGAGAACAGCAGGGAGGGCAGGAAGGACTGAGCTCCTGCACCACTGGGAAACCCAGGGCACAGGTAGTGTTTGCCCACAGCTCCTGTGGGACCACAAACCAATGCCTGGGGAAGGAACACTTCACATAAATGTCTAGAGAAGAGACACTTCTCTCTTGCAGGTGCACCTGCAGTGCAGGTGACAGCTTTATCCTTTTTGTTTGGAAATGGTACTTCAGGCTGGTTTCACCAGGTTTGCTCATGTAAGGGGGCTCATCAAATAACAGGTGGCTAAATTACTTTCTGATTTAACCTCCAGCCTCTGGCATAGTAAGGGGTTTTCTTATATGAAGGAAATATTTTCTCAGATATTCTTAGCCCTTACTTTTGACAATATATTTATTTTTAAAAGCATTGCATACAATATCTCAGGAAGGATCATTGCTGAAATCCACCATCAGGCTACCCTCATCCCTGAGCCAGATTTTGGCTGCTGCATGTTGCTGCGAAGGAACCACTGGATGAAAGTAAGGTTGCCAGGAAATCTGTGACAAGCAGTCAGAGCATGATCTTCACAGACTCTTCAAGCAATAAAATCAGCGATAAATATTACTTAGAATATTTTCAATTGGTTGTTATTCTTCAGGCCAGACTCTGCCATTTAAGAAAATGAGTGTTCGCAAGAATGTAATATTAGCCATTTGGTGAGAGCAGCCATCACAAAACACTTTGCATTAACCTTTTGTATAATTGTAGTGCATCTACTCCAGGTCTGTACATCAGCATTTAATTGATAGAAACTCTGGCTTTCACAAGTACATATATGCTCCTTTTTGCATTTGTTGAAGTAGGCTGGATTAAATTTCTTCAGCTTCTACTTACATAAAGTGATGCTGTATCATTTTCCTTGCTAATGAGGATACAGGATTAGTACCTATGTTCAGGTCTTACGGTATGATCTCATTGGAATGCCTTTCAAGGATCTCTCTTCAAGTCTATTTATACTTTTCTACATTTTTTTTAAATAGGTGCAATAAACACTGTCAAAGGGCTTACCATTTACCTTACAGCTCTCTTTTAGCCTTTTCCACCCTCCTATTTCTGCTGAGGATGTTTGTTCTCTTTTAGTCCTTCATCTCTTTAAATTTCTTTACAATCAATTACAAGACACTGATCTGTCTATCTCACTCACTGTCTGTAGTATATCAGCACCAACTTCAACTGTAATCCACTCTGCCTTGTTATTGACTGCCTCTCTCCAAGCCTGGTATCATCATCAAATACCACTGCCTGACTAAACAACCTTTTAATAAATAAACACAACAAACCTTGGCCCTAATAATAAAGCTTCCAACTCTCTGATAATCCCCTTTCACATTAAATCACTCTGAAGTTCAATATTCTTCCTATATTCCCTGCCAGTATAATCTATTACACCAAAGATTTTTTTGGGGAGCTGTGTTACAAACACTGTTCCTTTTCCACCATGATCTCCTGTCAGCAGATGCCATGTGGTAAGCTTGTTAAGTCTTTCAGAGTTTTGATGGATATTTCATGTACTTATACATTTTCACACCACAAGAGACATCTCACTTGATGCTTAGTATGACCTGAACTACAGAATTTTATGCAGCCATTCTTAGGTTGGGGTAGAATACTTCTTGTGCTGCAGTGTCTCTGAGGAAGATTTCCAGTCTTGAATTCAAGTGGTAAGAGTTATCCAAAGCCACTGGTCATTTATTTTTGGTGGTTAATTAATGTCACTGTGAAAAACAGACACTTTTGAGTTTGCTGTTTGAATCCAGTTTGAATTTGATCGATGTCAGTCTCCAGCAACTGCATCCTGTTTCTGTGTGCAAGATTAAACAGTGTAATGCCCCCAAAAAGTTTTCCTTGCAGGGTATGGAAAGTTCATTTCAGCTTCCAAATAGGCTGCTCACTCACTCCCTCACTCCAATGAATGGCCTCCACTTTACACAGCATCCTTATGTTCATGATATAAGCCCTATTCAATCTTCTACTATCCACTATAAGTGTAGGTGAAGTAAGTAGAAACAGCATATTCCAATAATACTCTTGCCCCTACTAACTGTGTAGGTAAATTAATATCTATAACCCTATTTTCTATTTCCCTGTTTACCCATGAATGGTTCTTTTTAGGTTTTTTGGCCATGACATCCTGCTGGGATGTTTGCAGTCTACTGCTTTACTGAGTCTATGATGCTTGCTGTAACTGAAACAAGAACTGTCACTATAGCTTTCTCTTGCAAGTTTTCCCCAATATTTTCTCCGACAGCACTTTCATCCAATGTTATCTTCACCTGACTACTTTTCCTAGCGTTGTTTTGAATAAAAGGAATGGTTTTTTTCTGTCAGATCAGATCCCTTTCAAAAAGTACAGACATTAAATGTGATGTCTATTTTATTGATTTTTTTTCCTTCATATTTTAAAGAGCTTTTTAATGCACTATATTTGCTAATATATCTGCGTGTATCTTGCTGCTGTTTTTTCTGAATAAGGTATGAGTCCTTGATATGGGCAATTAATTTAAGCCTTCTGATGTCCTTCTTTCATTGACTTCATCTTGGGTGTAGTTTCAATTTATCATTGTATGCTTTCTTCTCATGGAAAAGAAGTATCTGATTATTTCTCCATGACAGACTGTGAACATAGGAATAAATAAATGATTTTATTTTTTTTACTGTGTCAGCCCTTCTATCTCTTTTTCCACCTCTTGTACCATCTCTGGTTCCTTTATGTATATGGAATGTGTCTTCCCATTTATCTTACATCTCATTCACACCTCTTTCCATTCTTCACTTTGCCTTTACTTATAATTTTTCTAGTCTCACAAACATTTCTATAGTCTTCCTACTCCTCCTCTGTACTGATATTTTATACTCAGTGCTTTATCTCACTCCTGAATACATTTTGTACTTACTTTCATCGCACAGTGTATGAATTGTTACAAGCTTTGGGGTTGCCTGCTCCAGTGGTGCTAATGTTGTGGATATATTGATGCACCTGTCTACAGGGAATCTCTGACCCTTTGCCATTTTCCTTCCCAAATCCATTTCTTTGCCATTAATAATTTCCCAAATCTCAGCAAGCTGACTCCTCTGCTCTACAGCAAAGTCATGCCTTGCCCTATTGTTGTTTTATTCCTGGGCTAAAAGGGTTGTTTTAGTCAAGGGAACAAACTTGGCCTGAAACCGTGAGTGAAAAAAGGGCAGAGTATTGTTATATGACAAACCGTATACCAGGACCAGCTGAAACTGGGGAGGGGAAGTACAAGATCTCCCTTTTGTCCGCTCTTACCCTGAAGAACAAGGCCTTCTTGCAAATGAGGGGTGGTAGCAATGCAATTCTTGTACTGGAGACTCCTGAGGAAGAGAGGAATGTGCCAAAGACACCTTGTAGACAGTCACTGCTAAACCCATCACCATCACCAGTGTCTCTGGTTCTTCATTACCCTTTACTCCTTTCTTCTGAAAGTTCATACCTTCTCTAAACATATGAAATGTCTGTCAGGAACTGAG
Source organism: Scytalopus superciliaris (assembly GCA_013400415.1). Classification (NCBI taxonomy): domain Eukaryota; kingdom Metazoa; phylum Chordata; class Aves; order Passeriformes; family Rhinocryptidae; genus Scytalopus; species Scytalopus superciliaris. Next base: position 167,012 of record VXBX01009735.1, on the reverse strand, counting down.
ACTAGAAATATGCTGGACATCATGAAAAAAACTTCCATTCTGTTGGATGAGGCCAAGATGTCTTTCCAAATTAATAAAAATACCCTTAGTAACTCTTGAGCAACTTCAACAAGTAGGAATGGGTGAGTATCAATTTACTGAAATCTATCACTGATCACTATATTTTTAAATACTATGGAAACTAACAAATCTTGCTTCTATTAAATAATCCTTTGAAATATTCTGATCTATGTGAAGATGGCATTTTATTTATTTTTACAGAAAACCAGATCCTGTTCTTTATCCATTTCTTACACAGAGAAAAATTAAAGAAAGCATATTTTAAAAGCCTTCTGTAGCATGGGAGAAATCTTGTTCTGTATCTTTTGTTACAGTCTTCACAGATAGCTGATTCTCTCTGGTAAAATTCCCCATAGCTCCTATTAAGGGTGAGAATTTAGAAGCCATCCAGGCAGTATTAGGACAGTGCCTTTGAGGAACCTCACTTTACAGGCATTGAATGTGCAATAGCCTTGCTGGCCAAGCATGGCCCATGAGAGGCTCATCTTCCCTAAAGCCTGCGTTGCTCAGATTACCCTTCTCTGTTTATTCAGTTTTTGCTTCTCACCCAGATCTGTCACAAAGTACACAAGCATATGTCTTTCTAAGCCAACCTCTATTATTTTATAAAATCCAGTGAAAAACATACAAGAATTGATTGTGGTAGCTGTCAAGCCTGCAAATGATTCAAGCATGTTTGCCCTTTCATTCGCTGCATTTTTGGGTGTTAAATAAATAGAACAGGAAATGTAAAATGCAGGTTAAGTCATTCGACACTTCTGTTTTCTTCTGATTTGTGCCCTGTTCTGGCACCTTCTTTGAAGCTACTTTTTGTCGGTCAGCTAGTGTTGGAATATTTGTGGTTTTGAAAGCCAAACAATAGGTTCTGCTGTGAGCATTCTCAGCTTTGTCAAAATCAAGTATTGAATCACAACCAGGATCCATCCAGGTTCTTCAAAAACCATAGTAGACACATTCCTCATTAGGCATCTGTTTATTCCAAAACACAAACACACAGGGGATAGAATTAGATAACACTTTTCTGGCTTACTAAATGGGTTAGACTTAGTAAATATGGTACTCGATTTTCAACTGATTCTACCATCTGTCAGCAAACTTATTGCTTTTAGCAGGGGTTTTTCTTGTGGTAATTTCTGGAATTTTTTCCCCCTCTGTTCTTTTCATGAATATACATGCCTACAAAGTTTAATGGAAAAGTAATACAGAAAAATGAATTAATCCACAAAGTCTGAAAAGTGCAGGTCAGATTATAATCAGAAAGTACAAAGGGACTTGCAAATTGTTATTAACAAGCAGCACAGGAAAAAAAAAAAAAACTCGTGTGTGGAAGAAACCTCCCATTGCTTTTTCAGTGTATCTAAATCCTGCAAAGAGCTACTGGGGCAAATGATGCTTGTGCAATGCACAGTGCAGCAGCAATTGTGTGCTTAGGCAGAGACTGGTGCAAGAAGGACAAGTACCTGGGATGAGGCAAACACACAGAAAATTGTCCCTCTGGGACCCAATGTCATAAAAGTCTAAGCATAACATTGCTGTTGTGTTTTCACACTGAAAAAAAAAATTATCTGCCTCCTACCCCTTCTGATGCTAAGTAGGAGCAAAACTGAGTCACAGAAATTCAGTCACGTGTGCTTGTGCCCTTAGTTCTGTTGTAGTTTATTGTCTTCCAGACACCAGTATCAGCAAAAGTAAGTCATAGAGGGACTTCGGGCTGACCCACCAGGTCCACATCAGTCCTTGGAGATGTGAACTTCATGCTGTCATCCCAATGAGAAGCAGTCCTGGACATCTTGCTAGGCTGGGATCAGCAGTGCAGGGTGATTCACGTTCTCCTTAGAGCTGGGATGGGCAGTGGTTTGAAGGTCCTACAACAAGGTCCACTGCAGGGTGTTCAGGCATTCTTTGTACACTAATAGCTGCCTTGCATCCCACAGGCAGGGCTGTGTTGTTGTTAAATAGCTTGATGCACTTTAGAGTGTTTTAACATGTGGGGATATATGTGATTCCTAAATATTAATAGCAAGAATTGCATTTCACCTTTTATCTATGTGGTATCTGAAGATGGTTTGCTGTTCACATTTTGGTGAAAGCAAGTTTTGGTGGAGGACCTGAGCAAAAAGTGCCAGCACTGTGATTTTCTTCTAAAGGTTTTTCTGTCCCTCAAAGCCAGAAAAGACAAAATGTTTGTCGAAGAGATTTTACTATGTGATGGAAAAATGCAATATAGATATAAATTTGGTTCGTGCCTAGTTTTATGTGAATGAAGGAGGGAAGTGGGAAAAAATTGTGGGTCCTGATTTTCAAGTTTCAGGTTTTACTTTGCCCTGTCTTGGCTCTACTTTGTCGCATTTCCAAGGCATTAAAATAGAGAGTCAGGAGCCTCACTAGACATAATGGTATAAAGTTTCCAGTGCAATAAGCTGTAACACTCTGTATGCTCTGGAAAGTTTGCATCCAGCCTTTTAATAAGTGAAGATGCAACATAATGCTCCTGATAATTTTCAGCACGGACAGATGGTATATGAACAGCCTGGTGGGAGGAGAACCAGCCCAGCTTAGGGTAACAATGTTCGACTAGCTATCAGGGAGGAAACAGACTTCCTCTGCCATTGCCCAGTGCCAAGGAGCTTGTTTTATCTCCTGCTCACCACACTGATCATGCTTTGCTTTCTTCTGTTTTATAGGCATTGGCTTTATGCAGAAAGTGCAGTTCCTTTCTACTGCCAAAATGAAACAGTATTTTAGATTATAACTAGGCTAGAAGTCATTTACAATTAATTCTGCTCCAAAACTCCTGTAGCTGGAAATGCAGATTACACCAATTTGCTGTGAGCTGTTACAAGATGAAGAAGCCATTCACTGCTGCTATTCCACAGTGAATTTTCTGACTCGCATGCTAAAGCTGGAGGTGGCTGGGGCAGGAACCCTAGCAATGAAGAAGACTATGTTAGCAGGAATAGGGATGGGTTCAGCACCACTTCAGGAAGCTTCCCTGAGAGGTCATATCCAAATTACATTTTCCAGATGCTGTGTAGTAGGCCTGTCAGTGCTGGTCCCTCTGCAGGAGAATTCAGCAGCAGTGGAAGCAAGAAGAGTCACTCTGGAGACAGACAGCATGCCATGATGGCTAAACACATTATTTTTGTAAATCTACTTCTGAAAACGCCACTTGCCCTCTTTCAGCTAGCCCATTGTGCCAAACCCTCGGCACTTTATAATCCTTAGAAGAAAGGGCTAGGAATATATTTTTTTATTGTTCTCCATTCTCTTCATGAATGTGTTAATTGTATAGGGCAAAGCAATTCTCCAGTCTTGGAGTGCTGAACCCAGCCAGAAAAACCCTGTCTTGTTCTACCTCTGGACAGATGCTTCAGCTGAGCCTAACAGTGTGATGGTTAATAGGTCAAGGAGATTGCTAGTGATGGGAGGATGGATTGAAGATGTGCATTTACTCCTGATTCTGGGTCTTGGCGGCTAGCAGAGACACGTGTCTTCCATGAGCAATACTTTTTTTTTTAAAAAGGAAATTAAGGAAAAATGGTGTTGTTTTTTCTCTAGCCTGTGTCTCTCTTGTGAGCAGGTGACAGTGAAAGAAATTAAGAAAGAAAATATATCTCCCTCAATGCAACTGTCTTTAAAATGTCTGAACAGATTTTTTTTTTTTTTATGTTTTAGTTTAATTTTCTTGTCTCTGCTCTTTTTTGTGTTGGTGTGTTGTGGGATATCCTTTTTTTTTTTTTTTTTTAATTCTGCCTGAATTCAGGACTACCAAAAATAGCACTAAACAGTTACTGTAAATTTCTCACTGCTTTTTTCATCTCAGAGTGGACAGGAGTTTTTCATTTCATACATTATTGACCACATGATAGAATGGTGATTCCACAAAGTGAGCAGAAGCTTTAAAAAGTTAATGAGAAGGGACAGCACAGGGTTGTTGTTCATGTTGTTGTTGTTACTTTTTAATGTTCTGTAGCATTTAGGACTGGGCAGCTGGGCACTCTGGATACTGACTGCCACTGCTGTCATTTGTGTTGTACTGTGCTGCTGACAAAAGATATTATCCCTTACAGGCTCTGCCCTTCCCAGCGATACCTGCTGCAGACGGTGCTGCACCCCACAGCACACCTCACTGCACCTCATCAGCAAACAGGGAACACCCACACTTGTGCCCACAGAGAATGAGGAACTGACAGGTGACATCTGAATACAAACACTAATCTCAGCAAGTAAAAAAGAAAATGTGATATATTTTTGATTTCCTAAGGAGTGAAGCATCTACCTTCCCTAAAGGCATCCAGTGAACAAGCTTAGTATGTCCTCTGGCTAACATCTGTAGCAAACTTACCTCAAAGACACAAATACCGTGAGGGCTATTACAAGTGGTACTTTTGGGTAAGTTATTTTACATGGAGTTACCATCTGTTTCATACTGTGGCATGTATCTGAGTGCTCCAAAAGCAGTTGCAAACACCTCTGTCAGGACACTTGGAAGCATATGGGGACAGTTGGTGTGGTGCTGGGCAGTATCATGGGGCTGAGAATATGCTGACATATTCTGGGTTAGATCCTCTCTTACACTGGTGTTATTTTTGTATAGCTCCATAGACTTCAGCTGGACAAGTCCATATTTATACAAACATGAGGTCAGAACCTCATCCAAAGATTATTTAAGTCTTAAACATTTTAATCTACAATGAAAATAATGGAGAAATTTGTTTTCATGAGAGTGTCTAGTCTTTGTGAAACCTTTGGTTCTCTAGCTGTCTAAATGTTGCAGGAGATGACTACCAGAAATGGAGAAGCTCCCTCAGGGACACAGACCTGTGATGGATGTTGCACTTTGCTGTTACATAGCCTGTTAATATGCCTAGGGACAGCCTGTGACTTGGGAGTTCTGTCCTGTTTCAAGATTTTGTAATGTTACATATTTTTTCTTTATTTCACTGTTGTGTGACACTTTGTGTGTCCCTGCTGGAATCTTCTATCCCTCATGGTCTGTAACCCATCCCTGATTGGTCCCTGCCTGCAACAGGGTACCATTCCCTTATGTGGTATATACCTTCCTCTGTGCTCCCAGTTCTGAAGGGTCTTGCCTTGTATGGCTGGGGCCGGCCCAGACCCTTCCCCAAAACCTTCCCAGGGTGCTCCTGGAGTCAGAATCCAGCCCCCCGACCCTGTTTAAGTTGTAACAGTTTGAATAAAGCTGTCTCCGTGCTCACTTTGGCAGCATTTACCCCACTCCCCGGAGCGTGTCAGTTTCTTTCCACGNAGTCTTTGTGAAACCTTTGGTTCTCTAGCTGTCTAAATGTTGCAGGAGATGACTACCAGAAATGGAGAAGCTCCCTCAGGGACACAGACCTGTGATGGATGTTGCACTTTGCTGTTACATAGCCTGTTAATATGCCTAGGGACAGCCTGTGACTTGGGAGTTCTGTCCTGTTTCAAGATTTTGTAATGTTACATATTTTTTCTTTATTTCACTGTTGTGTGACACTTTGTGTGTCCCTGCTGGAATCTTCTATCCCTCATGGTCTGTAACCCATCCCTGATTGGTCCCTGCCTGCAACAGGGTACCATTCCCTTATGTGGTATATACCTTCCTCTGTGCTCCCAGTTCTGAAGGGTCTTGCCTTGTATGGCTGGGGCCGGCCCAGACCCTTCCCCAAAACCTTCCCAGGGTGCTCCTGGAGTCAGAATNGATGGGAGGATGGATTGAAGATGTGCATTTACTCCTGATTCTGGGTCTTGGCGGCTAGCAGAGACACGTGTCTTCCATGAGCAATACTTTTTTTTTTAAAAAGGAAATTAAGGAAAAATGGTGTTGTTTTTTCTCTAGCCTGTGTCTCTCTTGTGAGCAGGTGACAGTGAAAGAAATTAAGAAAGAAAATATATCTCCCTCAATGCAACTGTCTTTAAAATGTCTGAACAGATTTTTTTTTTTTTTATGTTTTAGTTTAATTTTCTTGTCTCTGCTCTTTTTTGTGTTGGTGTGTTGTGGGATATCCTTTTTTTTTTTTTTTTTTAATTCTGCCTGAATTCAGGACTACCAAAAATAGCACTAAACAGTTACTGTAAATTTCTCACTGCTTTTTTCATCTCAGAGTGGACAGGAGTTTTTCATTTCATACATTATTGACCACATGATAGAATGGTGATTCCACAAAGTGAGCAGAAGCTTTAAAAAGTTAATGAGAAGGGACAGCACAGGGTTGTTGTTCATGTTGTTGTTGTTACTTTTTAATGTTCTGTAGCATTTAGGACTGGGCAGCTGGGCACTCTGGATACTGACTGCCACTGCTGTCATTTGTGTTGTACTGTGCTGCTGACAAAAGATATTATCCCTTACAGGCTCTGCCCTTCCCAGCGATACCTGCTGCAGACGGTGCTGCACCCCACAGCACACCTCACTGCACCTCATCAGCAAACAGGGAACACCCACACTTGTGCCCACAGAGAATGAGGAACTGACAGGTGACATCTGAATACAAACACTAATCTCAGCAAGTAAAAAAGAAAATGTGATATATTTTTGATTTCCTAAGGAGTGAAGCATCTACCTTCCCTAAAGGCATCCAGTGAACAAGCTTAGTATGTCCTCTGGCTAACATCTGTAGCAAACTTACCTCAAAGACACAAATACCGTGAGGGCTATTACAAGTGGTACTTTTGGGTAAGTTATTTTACATGGAGTTACCATCTGTTTCATACTGTGGCATGTATCTGAGTGCTCCAAAAGCAGTTGCAAACACCTCTGTCAGGACACTTGGAAGCATATGGGGACAGTTGGTGTGGTGCTGGGCAGTATCATGGGGCTGAGAATATGCTGACATATTCTGGGTTAGATCCTCTCTTACACTGGTGTTATTTTTGTATAGCTCCATAGACTTCAGCTGGACAAGTCCATATTTATACAAACATGAGGTCAGAACCTCATCCAAAGATTATTTAAGTCTTAAACATTTTAATCTACAATGAAAATAATGGAGAAATTTGTTTTCATGAGAGTGTCTAGTCTTTGTGAAACCTTTGGTTCTCTAGCTGTCTAAATGTTGCAGGAGATGACTACCAGAAATGGAGAAGCTCCCTCAGGGACACAGACCTGTGATGGATGTTGCACTTTGCTGTTACATAGCCTGTTAATATGCCTAGGGACAGCCTGTGACTTGGGAGTTCTGTCCTGTTTCAAGATTTTGTAATGTTACATATTTTTTCTTTATTTCACTGTTGTGTGACACTTTGTGTGTCCCTGCTGGAATCTTCTATCCCTCATGGTCTGTAACCCATCCCTGATTGGTCCCTGCCTGCAACAGGGTACCATTCCCTTATGTGGTATATACCTTCCTCTGTGCTCCCAGTTCTGAAGGGTCTTGCCTTGTATGGCTGGGGCCGGCCCAGACCCTTCCCCAAAACCTTCCCAGGGTGCTCCTGGAGTCAGAATCCAGCCCCCCGACCCTGTTTAAGTTGTAACAGTTTGAATAAAGCTGTCTCCGTGCTCGCTTTGGCAGCATTTACCCCACTCCCCGGAGCGTGTCAGTTTCTTTCCACGCCTCACCTTCCCCTCAGGACTGCATCTAAATGAGAAATACTGAAAGCACAGCCTCTAGTATGGCAGTTTGATGCACAGGAATTTTAGCCACATTTTTTTTTCTATTAAGAAATCCACACCTCAAAAGGACTTGCACGTCTCCCATGTAACAAAAAACACAACGTTTTACACTTTCAGGTGGTAGAAATTGTCACGGCTTTGTTGATTTGATACGGATTTGAAGACTTTTCTCACTAGCCAAAGAACAAGGCCTGACTGACTTAAATGGCTGCAACAAAGACGCCAGTTAAATATGAGCACATACTTAGCAATTCTAACAGTAAGACTGCAAAATACAGGGATATTGTGGCATCTCTGTCACCAGAATTCCTCAAGAGTAGGTCAGACAAATGTCTGTTATGAAGGAATCAAGCAGTGCTGAGGGGTGGTAATGTGGGAGAGGAAGGGGGGGACCCCCTCACCAACTCTACAGTGCAAACCCTCCTGGGGATCCTGCTGGGAGCAGCACTGTGGCTGGGAACAGGAGCCAGGTCTCCCACTCCTTAATGGGAGTTTGACTGTTCACTTATTCCTTGGAAGTAAGGTGTATTGGGTTTGCATGGCAAGGTTTTGGTAGAGAGGGAGCTACAGGGGTGGCATCTGTGAGAAGGTGCTAAAAGCTTTTCCTATATCTGACAGAGCCAATGTCATTTGGCTCCAAGACAGACCTGCCACTGGCCAGGGCTGAGCCCATCAGTGACAACAGTATCACCTCTGNACCTGCCACTGGCCAGGGCTGAGCCCATCAGTGACAACAGTGAGATAACATATTTAAGAAGGGAAAAACAAAAACACTGAAGAACACCAGCAGCATCCAGAAGAGAGTGAGAATATGTGAGAGCAACAACTCTGCAGACACCTAAGCCAATGCAGAAGGAGGGAGAGGAGCTAAGATTCTTCTGCAGTCTATANGCAAGGTTTTGGTAGAGAGGGAGCTACAGGGGTGGCATCTGTGAGAAGGTGCTAAAAGCTTTTCCTATATCTGACAGAGCCAATGTCATTCTACCCCAAGACAGACCTGCCACTGGCCAGGGCTGAGCCCATCAGTGACAACAGTATCACCTCTGAGATAACATATTTAAGAAGGGAAAAACAAAAACACTGAAGAACACCAGCAGCATCCAGAAGAGAGTGAGAATATGTGAGAGCAACAACTCTGCAGACACCTAAGCCAATGCAGAAGGAGGGAGAGGAGCTAAGATTCTTCTGCAGTCTATAGAGAAGACCATGGTGAGGCAGCTGTGGCCCTGAAGCCCCTGGAAGTCCTTGGTGGGGCAGTCCTCCTGTAGCCCCCAGAGGACCCCAAGTCAGAGCAGATGGGTGCCTGAAGGAGACTAACCCCATGAAAAGCCCACACTGGAGCAGGATCCTGGCAGGACCTGTTCAGTTGAGGAGGGGCAATGAAAGAGCAGTGTAGGTGGGCACCTGGTGTCCAGAGAGGGTCAAGACAGCACAGAAGGGTTGAACATAATAGATTTGTTTCCTTTTGCATTTTCTAGACCTTTTAGCTGGGCCAGCCCCTGGGAACACTTGGAAGCTGCTGATGCACGAACTCTGGAAGCCTGGATCAAAGGGAAGCACTGTTGATAAAAGGAAATTCATGTGCAATATAATATGGGTGGACTAACATCCTACCTCTCCCATTGTGCGCTCTGTGTCTTACCAACATCGAGGGCAAGTTCTGCAAGCAATAATTATATTTTACTGGAAACATGTGGAGCATCTTGTGCAAGAAGGTACACTTGCCAATAAAAGCTCTTCAGAAAAGCTTCCTTTTCTTCCATGTGCATGTACCTAGACTTCTTATGCTCAACAAAGAGTTACATCAGAACTGTCATTGTCCTTACTAGTCTCCCTTTAAAACCCTCTACCAACTACTAACATGGAATTTGGGACATGAAGAACAGCACTCTGTTTCTGAACACAGTATCAGTGCAAAAATTAGCAGCTAACACTTAGGGCTTGTGCTACTTAGTAGGTTCAGACTTTCAAAACTACAGACACAAATGCAGACATACAAACATATAAGCACACACACACACACACACACACACACGCACGCATATATGTGGGTATGGCTCTTACATGTTTCTCAGGAGTCCAAAATGATTTTGTAAGTCCACCCAGAATTTCTAAGGTCATATCTGCTGACCATATATCATTATGAGTGATACAAATGTAGACATTGATTATTTTTGAAAATGTTTCTGTCTCACCTATGTCTTTAAAGTGGTTGGGTTTATATGCTTTCTTATTTTTATTGCATCTTACAAATTATTGCTGCTTAGAAGAGTTTCTCCACAACCGTTCCAACTGAGTCCCCAAATTGTGGGAGGGTATCAAAGGAATGATGTTCACTGCTGTTTGACTTTGAATCACTGGCAAATGTTTTATGTAACTCATTTTCTTCCACACAATTAGATTCTAAGGACACAGGGACTAGACTTTTTTTTAATTCAAAGGTCTCAGTAAGCAAAGCATAATGTATTCTGCCCAAACTGTGAGAACAGAGCAATACAGAATAATTTACTTCACTAATGCCAAATTAAAATTCATAACACAATACTTTAATTACCATCTGAATCCAATTCTCAAAGAAGTTTGCCCTAATTGCATTGTTGATATGCATGGATGCAAATAAGATGTTGACTGTTTCCCTTGTAGCAAATGACTCTGTTTCTAATATGCAGACATCTAACAACATGGGGCCAAATTTATCTCTGGTAAAAGGCCATTAGAGTCAGCAGAGCTATACCAGCGATGAACCAACCACTCTTGTCAGCAAAGCCGGTGTAGTTATTAGCCACTAAAAATTGCCCCTCCAATGCCTACAGACAAAGTTGCTGTTCCTGTTACCTGTGAGCAAGACAGTGAAAAGCCCTCTGAAAACCCCCCAGCAGGCTGGGAAGACAAAAGTGTGAAATGGGCATGTGTGGAACAATGTTTGCCAGAAGGTAGTGGGGACATATAAGCCCAGAGGTTCTTCTTTGCTTTTGTGACAATGCTGAATATGGAGCCTATTCTTAGCCCACAAGCACCGGTGTTTCAGAGGAGAGAGAGAACATCAAATTAGAGATGCAGGAAATTAAATAAAATTCATCAAAGAAAGGAGACAATAGCATGGGCATCAGTGGGGCATTTTTGCAACTGCTGCATACTTCTCTCAGATGAGCTACTTAAGTGGGGAGACTTTGAAATCTTCTCATAATTCCAGAAATAAAATATGTTAAAAAGTCCTTTTCAGATAAATATCTGGGCAAAAAAAAATTGTCACTTTTTTCTTGTTGTTGAAAAACCCCAACCAAATCGTTTAGCTTTCTCAAGACTGTGGTTATGTTTGACTTTATTTCTATCTCATTTTGATGCATTTCTACTATATATACAGTAAATAAATTATTTTCTTAAGTAAAAGCCACCCATTCTCCTCATGGACAGATAATAAGCAATAAAAAGCAGTTAGGTACCTGGTGTAGCCCCAGGAGTAGCTACAGAAGGCAGCAGTGCTGCCTCACAGTTAGGGAAGTAGGTGGGGTAATACCAAAGGATCAGTTTGTGAATGCATTTTTATTTAATTTTTGCCAGCTATGTAGGATGAGCTGAAGTTCTCCCACTCACTTTCTTTAGAGGGCCTGGTCTAAGAGAAATAATATTCATAGCGTGTGTGTTTAGTTACCTGACAAAGCCATGTTTTCTTAAAGGAGATCTGCAAGAGGTGAGGAAATGGGCTTTCTCTTTTTTTTTTTTTTTCCTTTTTTTTTTTTTTTTTGATGTTCAAAAAAAAAAAGGTCTGAAATGTTTGCTTTTTTTAAATTACTTTACAGAATCAGTGTCACTCTACTCTGCTGTTTCTGAAAAAGTTTGTGTACAGTTAGAGAAAAAATTGTTGAAGATATTAGAAATATTGATATAATAAAACTCCACCAGAAGGGGAATTGCTATTTTTCAGGTGTCTGGATCTAGTTAATATCTGTGTATCTCAAGGGCCTGAATGGGGTAATTGAAACTCTCCTAAGTGCACCACAGATCTTCTGCAGTTGTGGTACCAGCACAGCCTGAATGAAGGCAACTCTTCCTTGCTGTGGCCAAAGCCCAGCTACTGGCACAGACCTCTGCATGGCTTAGGAGACCCTGGCTTTGGTCCTGCTGCACAGCCAGCATGGGAGCCATGTGAGCCTGCAGTGGCTGGTGGGACTGTGAGTCCCCTGGGAATCCTGTCCTGCTGGTGGTGGCCCTCAATGGAACGGTGTGAAGGAATGCAGAAAGGCACTGGCCACAGGAGGAGAGCTCAGCTGAGTGACAGAAAGGCAGAAAAAGCCAAGGATGAGCTGGTGAATGTGTGGAGAGCATAGAGCTGCAGAACCACAGATTTAATAAGGACACCCAAATAGAGGGAAAAATTCTTTTTAGCAAGGCTAAGGACACTGGAGGAACCACTTTTAAGTGGTTGGTGTCATGCTAGCATGCTTGTTAACAATGCAGAACACCTGAACATAAAGACTGATAGAATATTTAAACCTGTACTATTACAGGATTGTGATCACTAGACCTCACTGCTGTGTATTTACGGCCAGCAGATCTCTGCTCAAATTCACTGGTCATCACTGAAGTTTTCATGCTTAAAGGCTGTGAGTTTAATTGACAATACACAGAAATTTTAGAGATTGTGTCTTAATATTGAGTAGTGTTGTACTTGAAAATGAGCCCTCTGAGAGAACAACTGCAAAGGTCTCAGAGGCCTTGATAAATCATATATGGAGAAGTTGTCATGTTACAAGTAATTCTGAATCGTCCTGTGCTGTTTAGAGTATAATCTGGATGTCCCGGCGCTGCCTCTGTACAATCCTAAACATCTACTGGACAGACTACGTGACTAATGTGTCTGTTCTGGAGCAGGCAGAGGTCACCAGCATTGAGGCCATGCTGCTGAGAACGCAGCTGCGCTGGGCAGGGCACATCCCCAGGGTGGAGGATCACCGCCTCCCTAAGATTGTGCTCTATGGTGAGCTTGCCACCGGCTGCCGCAAGAGAGGAGCCCCGAAGAGGAGATACAAGGACTCCCTCAAACAACACCTCAGCCTTGGCCATATTGACCCCCATCAATGGTCCGCTCTGGCCTCCAATCGGGAGGCATGGAGGCACACCATCTATAACGCTGCTGCTTCCTTTGAGAGCGCACGCAGGATCAGTCTGGAAGAAAAAAGACAGCACAGAAAGAACCGTGCCTCGCCAATACAGCCTGTGGAGACTCCACTGTGCCTTCTGCAACCGGACTTGCCTATCGCGCGTTGGCCTTTTTAGCCACCAGCGCGATTGTAGCAAACGTGGGTAGAGCCCTTCTCAAATCTTCGTTCGCGAAGCCCAGCCATGATGATGGATGTTAATACAAACATACATATAAAAATCACTTCTAATCTGTAAGTATATTTATTTGAAGTTCAGGGCTTATTTTATACTCATCAAATGACTACTGGCAACTTTTCCAAGTAATTGAAAAAAGGACAGAAAAAGAAGCACTTATAAGAGCGAGAAAGACAGATGATACATGAGGCTTGGCAAACTGGTCAAGACAAAAAAACTGCATTTCATTACAGGGTAACATGGAGAGATGAGCAAGGAATAAGAATGGTGGCAGACTTTCATAGCAGCAGATCTGGCAAGCGATGCCTCCAAAAGTAGTGGTGGTCTTAAGGATAAATAGTTCAAAGTGAGCTCCAAATCTCAAGCTGTTGCAAATAGTTAATGTAATCACTGAATCACAAAGTAGGAAGTAGCTACAGCGCTGGCTTTGTGATGGACACATATCTGTATTTCAAAAAAGATATTCAAATTTCAAATGAGAATTAAATACATTTGTATATATGTGTGTATACATTTACATATTTCCCAAGATAGAGAGAAAATGCTGTGCATTTGCAAACTTCAACAGATCTAAATTATTATGTTGAGAAAGAGGCTGAAAAGTTACATGAGTGTTCTAGATTCACCTTCAGGCTGAGAAAATATTCAGGAAGGAATCTGGGATCTCTAAGTTACAAGAAGAAAAAAGTAACAGATAAAAAAATTATCACTGGAATAAAATGAAAATTGTGAATTTTCCATATCTTAACATATTTTCAGCCATTACCACTGTTCAGAAAAGCATCTGAGCAAAGCAATTCCCTGCTGTGATTCCAGGTAAATTACTGAAGTCAGAATAGTAGTAATTTGACATGGTGCAGGCAAAGCAAAGGGAGGTAAGACAGGGTGACAGTCAGGCTTTCAGCAGAGTCTATAGCAGGAGTAAATGCAACAGAGGTTACTTCTTCCTTTGAGGTAAGGTGTGGGCCTACAGAGGAAGGACAAAAAAGGGAACAACTCTGCTGTTACCAACATTAACATGGATAAATGTAGTGTGTGCAGCTGTGACTGCGAAGCCTCCACTTTTATGCCACTGGATCCATTTCCACTAACCCAGATGAGAAACGAACAAGAGTTCATAGAAAGGGGGACAGGACGATGTTCCTGTCATCTACACAAAAACAGCTGGATTAAAATGGGGCTCCTTAGCCCCTAAATCCATGTTGAGGAAAAGGAACTACTTTATACTTTGATCCTCCCCAGCTGTGACAAGAGAGTTACATTTGAACAGACCCTGGCTGTGGAAAATCATGCTGCCTGTAAGAGTAAGGAGTCTTTCACACAGGCAAAGAGGAGGCAAGAGGAGACTCATAGAGGACTAGCACTAAAATCAAATTTCAGACAGTGAGCATGAATTTTATTCAGAGCAGGGTCTGTAATATACTCCCACAGGACCTGTCTAGATGTCTTGGGGTGGGGGCACCACAAAATCCAAAGAGGAGTACAGCCAGTATTCAGCAAATACTGTGTCGTATTTCCTTCATTTTAAGTTTAAATTAGTTTGTCTCATTTCTTTTGATGTGTGATTGTGACTGTCAAAGAAATCCCAGTGGTAAAGCTCACCTTGTGCTCCTACATGCTGTGTGTCTCTGAAACCATCTCAAAGATGAGTTCAGAAGAGAGATCAAAGATCCTGCTTGAACTGATGCAGGAGTGCTGTATTAGAACTCTTGTGATCTGGATTCTGTAAAGTTTACCACTCATCTTAAATGGGTGTTTTCAATGGTAAATATCTGAGTTTGAAGTAGCTTTGTCCCTAAAATCACTAGCCTAGTCTCGTCTTAGTTTTGTTTCTAGAATATCAAAATACATTTCATTGGGTGCTGTGGTATAACCCCTGCTGGCAACTAAGCACCACACAGCTGCTTGCTCACTCAGTCTCCCCAGTGGGACGGGGGACAGAATTGGAAGAATAAAAGTGAAAAAACTTGTGGGTTGAGATAAAGATAGCCTAATAGGTCAAATAAAAGCCCCATGCTCCAAAGCAAAAGAAGGAATTAATTCATGACTTCCCATGGGCAGCCAGGTGTTCAGCCGTCTCCAGAAACATAGGGCTCCATCATGCCTAATGGCTACTTGGGAAGACAAACATGGCCATTTCAAACATCCTCCCCTTCCTTCTTCTTCCCTCTTCCCCCTGCTTTATATACTAAGCATGACACCATATATTATGGAATATTCTTTTGTTCAGTTGGGGTCAGCTGTCCCAGTTGTATCCCCTCCCAGTTCCTGGTGCACCCCCAGCATCCTCACTGCTGGGTTGATGTGAGCAGCAGAAAATGCCTGGACTCTGTGTAAGCCCTGCTCAGCCATAGCTAAAATATCACTGTGTTACCAAAACTACCTCCAGCACAAATCCAAAACACAGCTCCATACTCATCGCTGTGAAGAAAGTTAATTCTACCTCAGCCAAAACTAGCACAAAGGGAAAGAAAATGGTGTTATATAAATGAATTATAGTTGGGAGGAAAATGCCATTAAAAGTTTTGTTTCAGCATAGTGTAAAAACACGTCATAAGCATTCCCATCAATGTTTGTTACACAGGAACAGGAACAAGTTATGAGGTCTGAGGCAGAAAATACAAATTACTACATACACCAACAGATTACCTGACTTTACTTCAAAACCATTTCTGGCTATTAAACTATCTAAAAGCTGCTTTACAAATCAAAGACTATGGGATGCCAAGAGCAGGGCACCTTGACATTTGTTTAAAATTGTACTAGGAATGTTACATATGATTCTTCAACAAATATTATCTAATGTTTTAAAATTCATCTTCTGTTCATTTAAGTCAAAGAACAGTCACTAAATTTCTAGCATAATACTGTCTCGTGTTAACTCAGAAGCTTTAAATCATAAAGTCTTCAAAATGAAAGACCTTAAGACTGTCAGATATTTACTTTCACCTATGGAATGAATTAATTTTTGTATTTTCTCGTTTATTCTGTAAAATTCAGACAGTCAATTTCACTTTGATTTGGAATTATTTTCACATTTTGGTTTTAGCAAAGCTAGCAATATCAATTTTCCTTACTGAGCTTTTCTTAAGCTGTTAAACCCTAAATACACAATAGCTAGAAGGTCATCCTTGCATTAACATCACTTACTTAATATTGTCTCTGATATCTCTTTTTAGGCCTGCAACTCTCATACCGTTTTTACTTGATTATGTGTAGTTTTCTCTTGAAAAAGAAACAATCACATGAGATGTTTTGACAGAATTGGGCACCTGGTTCCTTAAATTATAATTTAGCTCTTCAATCTGTCAGTAGAGGAGAAAGAGGTGTCTTCTGCCACTCCAGAGGCTGTGTCACACAGATAATAGCCCATTACAGCTACTAGTAAAATAATAGCTCAGTGAAAAGAGATCTGTGTTATGGAGCTAACCTAGGCTGACAGAGCATGTAAGAGCTGCCATTTAGGTGGAGAGTGATGGGGAAAGGGAAATGTTCTGTTGCTCCCTTTTAAAGGAAATAAGAAATTTCAGTCCAAGAAACCTACCCAAATTCTCACTGCCAACAAAGACAAATAAACTCACCTTTTGCCTGACACTGTGGGTCTGTTATTTTAGTGGAACCTTGTAATTACATTACATATTATGCCATTTTCCCTAAACTGTGGTTATGTTTTGGCTTGAGGTTCATACAACTCCAGATTTAGCTGAAGACTATAATATAAGGCTGCTGTGGTGTTTTTTGTGCATGTGTGTGTTTTTTTGTTTTTCCTCAAGCAAGAGATTTCCTTTCTTTTAATGGATACCGTTGTGCTCTTATAAAAAGGTCTGCATGGAAGTGCTGTGATCTGGCTTCCACTGCCTGCCCCAGCAATGAATCAAGGCATAGATATTTAGGATCACAAAGGCAAGTGGGAGGTATGCTGCTACACAGTAGATGGCACAGAAACTGGTGTAGGGTATTAAAACTAAAGGGGAAAAATGTTGTTTTAAACCTTCCTGAGAGGAGGTCTTTGACCCTGCTAATTGATAATAATAAAGTGTGAGAGAAAGCAGACATAGGTTGTTGTAAAACATGCCTCTGTAAAGAAAGCTGGAAAAAAAAAAGGTTCAGTTTTAAAGCTACTGTTTACATCTATATTTGAAATGGGTTTGATGTGCAGTGAAACCAACTAGTGCACCATAGCATTTGTGATTTTTCACAGCATCTGAGGCAAGTGTAAGTTGACAAAATACAAATGCTGCCGACTACATCAATCAGACAGTTCTTTGGAAACAAAAGACTTTTTTTTTTCAGAGGGCTCATTAACTAACTGGGAGATAGAGGTCACCCATGAGTGGTGCTACAGCAGGAGCTGTTTTTGCAGATGTCCACTGATGCCACCCTGCTCAGAGCCAAGGCAGTGCAACAAAGGTATCATAAGTGTTGAGATTCAACAGTTCTGCAGAGAGAAAAATGACCATCATTTGCTTAGGGGGTGCTTGCTGATTGCACAAGCAGCTGGTCTAAGAAGTGGAGTGTGTATTAAAATGCTGGTCAATCAATACATATGATATTCAGCCATTAGTGCCTTGTATGGTGGTGCAAGAGAGCAATGCATTCAGAAGGTTCAATGTGTGTGTGTGACAACTGTTTAGCAGGTCCTAATTGACTTTATGTTTACCAGCCAAAGAGCTTTTTCAGGAGGTCATATATGTAGTGAGTGACCTGAGCTTTACTGTTCTGATTTGTTTTGGGGTCACTTTGAAACATCTACAACTGCTGAGCAAGGATTTGGGATGTACATCTGGCAGAGAACAGTCTGCCATGAACTTGTCACACATGGTCAGTCTTCCTATATGTTTTTAAATTCTAAATTTAAAGGTTTGATACCTGACACTGTGCAAGAGTGTAAAGTGTGTGCTAAGAAATAACTAAAGCACGTCTTGCGGCTGTGGTTGTAAATGAAAATCATTGAATCATCTCAAGCTTGTTACTAATTGGAGAAATAGGAGGGGCATCCTGCTTCATTTTCACTGGGAGACAGACAAGACAACACCAAGAAGTCAGGAAAACTCACTCCATTCTGAATTACTGATAAATTAGCCCACTGTCAGTATGTCTTTAAGCTAATGCTATTGAGTATTCACTTTGAACCCTCCTGCTGTGACTCAGTCCGGGGGAGGCTTGCAGAGAAGTATGAGCTGACATCACCAGATATGTTATAGATTTCATGTTTCAAGCTAGTTCCAGTTGCTCTGAGCAAAGGTCACAGTAGACTTCTTTCTTGAAGGCAAAATGAATGTCACTGAAAATACTTAAATGCTGGATGGGATAGATGCAGCTGCAGGAAAACGAAATGCCTTTTGTGGGTGCCCTGTTACTTTGTCATCTTTGAGGTTCTTATCCAGCCAGGTAGCATCAGAGGTGCCACCACCTAGCCAGATGATACCACCATGGTGGGGGAGACACTGGAAAATCAGATAGAGAGCCAAGATCTGCCTAGCAGATCTGCAATTGGCAGGTTTCATGGCTTCAGTATATGCCTTGCCAGATGAAGAAAGCCCTTGTTTGCCAATGGAGTGATGTAAGGCAATTTCACGGTTTAATTTCTCACCCTCCCTGTGGAAGTTGGAGACCAATTCTCCTGTGGTTAATCGAGGGGCCATGATTTGCCAGGACACTACCTTCATAGCAAGTCCAGGCAAGAAGCCAAGGGTGCCCTCTCCCTCATCTTGCAAGCTGCAGGGAGCAGTGCATGGTGGAAATCTGTCCCAGGAGCCTCCACAGCCACTCTGTTCCTTCTTGCTGATTTTTGGCAAAAGTTGCAACAAGGTGAACATTGTTATGTTTGCAGCAACAGATGTGCTCAGGGAGCGAGAAAGCATCAGGTGTTCCTGAGCAACATCATAGGAAAATCCAAGTCTGAATAGGGCCTATCTCAAGCCCTCAGCCACAGTCACTCTTTCTGAAGAGTTCCTTCAAACACTTTAATTGAGGTTTCTACCTCTTTGCTCTAGTGAGCTGGAACAGCAATAGTGATTTGCCGTGCAGAGGCAGGATATGGTGACCTGATCCCCAGCACCACCGGCAGATGCCTTTTCTGTCATGCTGCTCTTTTGCAGGTCTCATCTTTCTCTCCTATAACTGGACTTCACGGGAGGTCAGTCCCCTCCCCTGATTCCTGGTCCCACAGTCCCAGAACACATTTGCAATGCCTTAGTTTTTTGTAAAGTAGGTAATTTCTCTTGGCAAGGATGTGATGAGTAATATAATCCTTGGTCATAGGGAAGGAAGTCAGCCTTGGGCACTGGGGTTGCAGCAAGTGCAGTGAAGTAGAGATTCTTTGGCAGTGATGTGTGTTGATTTGGGACACACAACTTCATTGAACCTGTACTGGAATAGATAACTTTGAACAGTAGAAAGAGTTTGAGAAGGAAGGAGAATTGGGATGTCTTTTGGGGTGCTCACCTGCTAAGTTTAGTTTTAATAATGGCCTCTTCCTACTCTTGAGTGGCAATACAATCAAAATCAAGACAAGGGATAGTGAAGACAATAAGTCTTGGAAAGGGACTCAGGAAATTCAGTCAAGAGTTCAGCTTTAGGACAATATCATGGTGTTTTGATGCTCATATTTCTGTAAGAGCTGGGTACTTCTGGGGTCCCTCCTGATCTCAGCACTAAAGAGCCCTCACACACCCCAGTCGTCCTCTCACTGTGACAGCAGGACCTTCTCCACACCACACTATCTATCCTTGTTTTCCTTCACCGCAAACTCAGTCTCTTTGCAGGTTCAAATGGAGAAAGAGTGACCTCCAAGGACTGAGAGGAGGTGTATGGTGGTGGTTAGGATGCATAGTGTCCTTGGAGGATCTTAGGTGCAAACCATAATACAGCCCAAGGCTGTGTTATGTTTCTCATGTAGCCTCCCACTTTGGGGATTGCGCTGCCTGCTGTAGCTGGGGGCTGCCCCCAGAGTGTGTTTTGGCAAAGCTGTGCTGCCAACAAGTGTGAGGGTAGTCCTAAAGGCTGGCTGTCAGGCACAGAGCCAGGCTGGAGACCCGGCTCCCAGCAGATCCTACCAGAGTGAAAAAAGAAAAGACCTTTTAACAAATTAAGTACTTTTCTGATCAAAATAAATACATTCCTACTTCCAAATTTTGTTCTATAATGCCACGTTTCTGATTTTAGGCCACCATCCCTCAAAAGGCAAAGGATTAGATTTTTCACTTGTGACTCCCCTATTTAGACAGGTTTATTTTGTTAGCAATTAAAACTGGAAAATTATTTTGAACAAAGGGAAGCAGGGAGAAAATTAAACCATTTCAAAGCTCTAGAGATGGAAACAATTTTTTTTTTTTTTTTTGCCAGGAGCTCTGCTTGGACTGCACCAGATGTGGGGGTTGGTCCCCAGTGGAGAACAAACCTTGTCCTTTGATGGGATCGACTGAGGCCTTGAGAAGGGACTGTGGGATTTTCTGCCTCTGAGCCCCAGCTGTCACTTCTTCTGCTACTGGGATGAGCTGGGCCAATTGTAGTTTTGCTTTTGCTGTGGATTTTGTGAAGGGGGTGTTCCAAAAACCTGCTGGTGGTGGTAGGTTTAAAATCACTAGACTGAGGGATAAAAATGACTACTGGAGCAAACCAAGAATACTACCCATCTCTTCCTTTCTTTCATAGGAGGAAGCCCCTCACAGTACAATAGTTCTCATTGTTGCCCTGATTATTTACTCAAAACACAATTTTGTTCTATTTTGTGCCTTGTTTATGCTTGATAGTTCAGTACAGGGCATTTCCTTTCCTTCCTAAAAGTCAAATCTTAGCATTCACATGCTTATTCTGTGACATGGAAAGCCATATTTCCTTTTTGGAAAAAAAAAAAAAAAGTGCATCTTTGAGAGCCCTGCTTGAAATCCCTTCTGTGGATTCATTGGTTCTTTATTAATAGCAGAAAGGCAAATCTTTAGCACTCCAGTGTGGGAAAGGTAACATCCCTTTGCATTACAGTGTCTCTTCTCTGATTCTAAACACATGTGGGATGTCCTCTAGGAAGTGAGAAAGAGGCTTTTTTTTTAACTTTAGTGAGATAAGCAATTTGCAGTGGCACAGACAATCTGCTCTGTTAAGAATCTGGCACCATTTACAGTGGCTGGAGCAAGAGACTCAGCAGTAGATTAGTGCTAATTTCTTTTCACACAAATAATGGCACTGATGACTCTTGACCATGTGACAGGTTTGTGAGTGATGAGCCTTGAGACTCCAGTAGTGACACTTTTCTTTCTCCACACTGGTAAATTATTCATTATTGGTGCAGCCCTGGGAAAACAAAAAAGAGAGATCGGGAGAGAGGGGGGATTATGTTGCTAATGATAGAAACTGCTGACAAGTCCATTGGGCTTGGGGCTGGGGTTGAAAAAAAAGATTGCACTATGTGGGCAGGTTGGGGCATTGTGTTATACCCATTTCAGAATATAACATCCAAAGTTCGTAACAATCTTCCTCCTAAATGCAAGGGTAAGAGTAAACCCAGCAATTTGTGGTCTGTGTGTGTGCACATATAAGAAAAATGCAGGTGCTACTGGTTTGCACCTTGGTGTAATGCCTTTCATTCTAAGGTTTTTCACCCCATTTATGTGAAAATCCTACTGTGCTTTCATTACATTCCTTATTTATAGTGCTTCTGAATGAACACTCCTAAATATTTTCTTCATTCCAGCCCAGGACTGGATATATGTGAAGCAGGACAAAGAACTTCCCAGATGGAGAATTTGATTTAGGATTTGTTGAAATCTATCTGAATGAAAGAGCTTTGTTCATGTGAAATCCCATGGTTGCTCCTGCTGGTATGTGCTGTGCTGCTTGTGAGTCACCACAGGTTTGAAGCCTGTGCCGTCCCTTCACGGCTTAGCTGCTGAAGCACTGATTCAGCAATACCAGACTTGTTCAAGTAAGACTATGTGGCATTTTACCTGTCTTTAATACCTAGGTGTTAATTTTCCATGTTCTTCCTTTTTTTGTTTTCCTTCCTTTGACTTTTTTTTGGGTTTTTTTTTGGAAATGTACCCCACTGAATGTTATTTTCCTCACCAGCCTGCATGCAGCAGTGATTGCTTTTAACAAGCCCCTCTCTGAAGCATCTCTACTCCACCTAAGAATATTCTTTGCTTCCTCTTTGCTCCTATGGACACATTAAAAAAACAAACCAGAAGCACAGAAGCAGTGGCAGTCCAAAAGCTGGAGCTGCAAAGCTTTATGTGTAAGAAAAGAAAGGCCCACACTGCAAATAGAATGGGATGATCTAGCGGAGAAAAGATTCCTAATCCATTCGTACAGAGTACCACACTGGCTCTCAGTCCTGCAATGCTGTTATTAAGTCAACCCTGAACATCAATTTTGATTTTGGCATAATTCAAGGAAGACACATGATGTGCTCCTGCATTTCAAGGAGTAGCAAAGTGGCTCCTTCACAGCCGTACCTGGGATTCCCTGAAGCAGCAGTGAGGACCACCCAGATCTGGATGTGGAAAAAGGATATCAAATTTCCAACTGCTTTAGCTTGACAGCAAAGGAGTTGGCTAAGCAGTTTCAGGGGCGCTCAGCCTGTAGAAGACACCTCTTTTGAGGATTTGCTAAGATCTTTTCTGAAGGAAACAGAGTTTTTTCCATGTTACCCACCCCCTCACGTTGAGCCACGGCGGTTTTTACCCACATCTCTGTGAAGTGTCCATCTCCAGTGCAGCTCTCTGAATGTCAGGAGCTATTTCAGTCCTCTCTAGGAAGAATTCCTACATCTCCCATCTGTGTCTGCACCTGATGGCTGTCTGTCATGTTGAAGTCTAACCAAGAGAGTGCTTGAAGCTCAGAGAGCAGCCTCGCCAACCCTCCACACTGCATATAAATGCACAGCTTCACTCTCCTGCCTACAGGACTGTTCTCTGGGCACAAGAGCTCCTTTCAGATGAATTTATTCTGTTCATGTTCTGTATCCCATCCCCAGAAGGTGATTCAATGCCAGATCCCACACTGCAGGTGAAATGGTCCCCCTCCTCCTCTGAGCTTCCTCATGGCAAGATCAGAGGAGTAAAGGCAGTTGTCTTCAGTACCTCCAGACCCTAATCTAAATCAAAGCACCCCGGGGGATATTGAAGTCTCTCAGTATCCCACAGGGTCATCGCTGGCTCTGCCCAGTTATGCAGCGATGTTCAAGGCTTGCACAGCTGCGCTCAGACCTGGAAGGGCTCAAAAGCAGAAGCAAACCAGGCAGTGGGCTGATGAAGGGAAAACCTCTACGAAAACAAATTAGAACAGGAAGTCAGACAGTAACAAACAAAACCATCAATGGGATGCCTTCCCTCCCTGTATTCCCATCCTTTGTCTCCTCAGTAGTTCCTCTATTCTTGCTGTGCTTGCAAGGGAAAAGAGGAAATAAAATCTCAAAATTAACTCTTTGTTGAATAAAGAACAGAAAATACCTCCATACTTGAACATATTCTGATGCTACTGTTTTTGAATGCTCTTTTTATTTTTTTTCTTGCAATGAATTTTTTGAAAAGAATTGCATAAATCAGTCTGGGGTTTTTTTCTTTAAATATTTGTTTTAAGATAGTCACTTCAGAAAAATTGCCAACCAACCCCTATTTGCACTGTCACTTTTTAAATATAGTAGATGGTTTATGACTTAAAATTAAACCTTTTCCATTACTACATCTCTAGTAAAAGATAAAACCACATAAGAACATGGGTTGGCTCCATGTTCAAGGGAGTGAGACAGGCACACTGGAGCCTCCTTTCTGCTGCAGGCTGCCTTTATTGGCAACAACAGCATTATATAAATCCACCAAACAGCCCATAACATGATGGGGGCAGCTAAGAAGGAATCTTGTCCATCTGCTCCAGCTGAGTTACCTTCTTCTACTTGTTGCTTTGGGAAAAGCGGTCATGGTACTGCCATACCCCCCATTCCCATCTGATTCCAGGAGCAGTGTGAAGCAGTCATCCCTGTATCTTTTCTCAGGGTCCTAGCTAGCAGCTTGCACAGCTCAAAGCAATATTTTTTAATATACTTGAAAGAGAAACACTTGAAAAAGGAGGCAGATGAAAAAAGTGCTAAGAGCTCCTTGCTACTGTGTCATCAAACTATGCAAATCTGCAAAAGAATTGATTGCTAAGCGGAGTAAAGGACGAGTTATAAGCATGTTGTTCTGTTTAATCATGCAGGTGCTTTCGTATACAAATATTTGTCAGCCAAACACTGGGAAATGTTTATTCTTTAAGTCTTTAAGCTAGAAGAAGAAGAAAAAGAAAGCAATGACACAGTTCTTAGGCAGTGGAAGCCAGAAGGAAGTCCATTTTGCATTTTTAGTATAGCAGTAGAGGATCTTTTTTTTNTTTTTTTTTTTTTTAAGGAGTTCTTCAAGGTGATTCATAGTGTTGGTACTTAAAGAGATATATGAGCCTAAAGCTACCCATTTAAAAAGCCTGAGAAACTAACTTCAAGGAGAGATCTCTGAACAATCAATTTATGCAGATATGCTGCTGCATCTGTGTGGGTTTGCTTATTTATTTATTTTATGGTCAAAGTGATATGAAAATGCTGCAGGATTGGCTGAGTGCTGCTTAAAGTTTGAGCTGATGTCAGAAAGTGCCAGGCAAAATGACAGGGGAAAGTGCATCCCTTATTCATCTCATGCAATGATGGCTGTTTTGTTTGGAGTCACTGAAATGATGCAAATAAGAGCTATTTTTTTTAATGTTTCACAGCAGTCTCTTCCCACGCTCTGATGCTTGAAAGGGCACCCCACAGACAAAATTTGATTTATGCTATTTTTGATTTATATGTGTGTTTTTGTTTACTTAGCTTATGAAGCATTTTTTTAATAACTTTGCAATTCCCTTACCCATGCAGTCTTTGTGCTTTTAGTATGTATAACAGGCAAATATTTATCTACTATATGAGCAGCCATTCTGTTCAATTTTTCAAATGTTTCAAATATATTAAAGTGGTTCAACACCAAAAGCAATTTAAGAAACAACATCAGCAAAACATCAAGTTGGTTTGGCCAATAATTCAATAATAGCTGTTTGCTTTGGGTTTGCTTTGGGTTTGCTTTTTTTTTTTTTTTTGTCTGTGTGTGTGTGCATGTGGGTATGTTGAAGTAGGATAGGGTGTTTTAGTCAAGAAATAGTGGGAAGAAAGCAGAGCTGAGGTTCTTTATCCTCTTCTATCCATGACCCAGGGTTTACAGCACATACCTGAGACTTTGGAGGGCAATTGCTGCATGAGGCACTGGACCCTGGTTTTCCCCCCAGGAAAGAGCTGCTGCAGGGTGTGGGGATTGCTTGATCTGCCCTGCTGGCACTGTGCTACTGGGGATAAGGGACAAAATATTCACTAGACTGGGCTCTAAAACTCATATATATCATCTTCCTGCTGTTTCTCAAACACCTTATCTGTGAGGTGGTTGGGGATTGGAAGTGGGAATATTTGGTATAGCAGCTGCATATATCATCAACATTAAGGGTTAAGGAAAATTCTGCCTAGGAGAACTCAGTAGGCTGTTGGTACTGGTTGTTGCCTGGAAAAAATATGCTCAGGTACCTCCTAGAAAAAAGGGGCACTGATCCTGAATCTGCCATCTCTCATGTGCTTGAATCTCAAATATGTACCAAAGGCAGAACAGAGGAAGAAGTGGCATTTCTATGGTTCCTTCGTTTCCTTTCCTTAGAGATAGCAAAACAATATGTGCATTTTTTAAATGGATTTAGAAGTAAATCTTACACTCAAGTCAATGTGAAATGATTTGGTGAGAGCTGTATTTAGAAGGACATAGAAACCAATGATCAGTTAGTAATCTGCCCCATCATATAACATCAGGTCACCAGTGAGAAAACAGTGAGGGAAAAAACAAACTCAAAAAGTGTTAAAATTGCCAAGCAGACCAGCAGTGCTTTGTCTGTAATCTGCCTTCTATGGCAAAGAGATATTTAAGCATGCACTAACAGCAAGGGAGAAAGTTGTACCAAACTGGCTTCCAGGCAGACCCCAGGAAATAAAAAAGCAGAATGTGCTCCCAAAAACCTCACCTTTAAAATGACATTTCCATGGAGTGTGAAACAAAAAATAAAATTTGTTCCTTTTCAATACTCTTCATGCCATTGTCTGTGCAGATTTATTATGCTATGGCCACAACATACAGGAAACTTGGGGTGGTCGACAAAGAAAGTATTTCAGTTATTGCTTCTTATATGCTCCTGTTATTTTTCTTTCTTTCTTGCCAGCTCGAGGTAATATCTTGATTGCTGCCAGTTTGTTTGATGTCAGGACCAGCACAGTGCTGGCTTGACATGTGCACTAAACACACTGACAGCAGCTAGGAAGTTCATTGACGCTGGTATGGCAAGAAATGAATGGACTCCAGAAGCAGTAAAATGCACTATTAGTACATCACAGTGGAGGCTTCACTTTCCCGTGAGATACTGGGCTATTACTTGTCCGTGAGACACACTTCAACACATCGTGTCAAATGGCAGAATCATGAGAAAACTTGCGAAGTATTCCCATTAAGGCTAATTGATTTTTAAATACTCTATTATCCAAAGTTGGCATCTAATTATTTCTTTTAAGATCCTGACACGATCCTGGTAGTCACAAGAAGCGATGATTGTTCAGGATGTAGCACTGGGGTGGGCAGCAGAACATCCATCTGAAAGGGGAAGACGAGGCTTTTTATATTTTTTTTTTACTGACATGTCTGAGGCTACTGCAAGAGGAATTGTGCAGTAAAAGATGTGTGAGATGGGATGCTTGGGGACATAGTCAGGTCCCAGCTGGACTAAGACTTCTTTACAAAGATCAAACTGGTCCAACAGATAATTTATTACCTTTCTCAAACAAATCAAGTTGGCCTTAGGGTCATTAGTGTTTATAGTAAAGTCCTAATTAAGCAAATATAAACCTTATGCTCAGCAGAGATCACATTAGACAAAGAAAATAATCACAGACCTTTTCTTGTACTTGACTCTCCCTCTGATTTTGTGATGACAGTATTAATCAACTAATGGCAACAGAAATTGGATCAAATGTTGGAAATACATCAGGGCCAACCAGGGTTGTCATCTACAGCAAGCACAGATTAAGTATGTGGAGACACCCGGCCTGAGTCGCCTCTGGCTCGTATGTTGAGCAGTTGTTTCTGTCTGTACAAGAATGGTGTGAAATGTCATTAAATCAAGAGGCTGCATTTCACATGTTCTGCAAATGACTTCCCAAGGTGTCAGTGCTGCGACACCAGCGACTGGGAGCTGCTCCTCCCTACGGGAACCGGCACTTGCATCCCAAGCAGCTTGCCACTGAGAGTTCTTTCTGGTATTAGGAAAGTGGTAAAAGAACAAAAGCAAGTAGTCTGTGTGATGATTTGACCCTCATATGACCATATATGAGAACACCACTCTAAAAAATGACAGTGCAAGTGTCCTCTGTAGAGAGAAGGGATGCAAAATGTCATATTTGTAGCAGAGTGCAAGACTTCTTCCCATTAAAACGCACAGGAAAATCAAAATATGCTATCTACCTAGACTATCACTGTAAAATATGGTCATGCAACTCGTATTTAATCACAGAAAAAGACAAGCTAAAATTGCTCAGATTTTAACAATTTGTTCTTGGAGATAGAACAATTTCTTCTCAATATCCTGACTTGCCATTCTTGTTGCTTCATACTTAATGTTCACTCCTGCAAGCCAGCCAAAAATACAGTATTTCCACAGATAAAAACTGCCTAGAACACATATGGGTTTGGTTTAAAAGAAATAGATGGAGTTTGAAACTATAACTGTTTCAGGAAATGAAATACAGTTTTGCGTTTTTGTAAGGTCTTTAAATATTTTATGAAGTACCAATGTTTGCTTGTATTTAAAAAAAAAAAAAAACAAAACAAAACCAAAAACACACCCTCTCATGTATTTTATTATGTACTTTAGTTGGAAAGACACCAAAAGGAGGAGAGGAAGAATCTTACACCTACATACAGAACTCAGTTACCAACCTGTACTACAGGAATATAAGGACCTAACAGGGCAAATACGGTTAATTTACTGTGTTTATTTGTTACACACATTTATTTGTTTAAAAATACATAAATAGTTGACAAGAAAACATTGCCCTGAATAGAATGAAGTAACTGTGTTATCTAGGTATGTAATAAATGCTCTGTAACAGTGTCCTTTAATATAATTGTCTAATTACCTTTGGTCTTTATCAGGAGAGACTCACAAGAAGGTCTTCAGGACAAGTGACTTTGCTGGGCTGCTTAGGAGTCTTTTGCATCACACAAAGGTAGGTAAATAGGTAGGACCAAACCAGTTTTGGCATCCACATGCAGAGGCACACGTTGTAACTACAAAACAGCATGTTCTGAGTCTGTGTTTTCTCTGGGTAGTAGTAGCAAGAACACAGTGTTCATTTAAATTAAACCAGTTCCTTGGATAATAACAAAGTAATTAAAGAAGCCACCAAGGAAAAAGAGCCAATTTATTTGAATCATGTTCATAAAAACTACAACATGTGCCTGAAGGTAGAAAATAATGTAGTTAAGATGGCAGATTGATGATTTTTAAAAATGCATCTTGATATTAATTTAAATTATTGTCCCTAGTCCGAGAATAATAATGGATGTGAATATTTAATTTTATGATAGTGATGGTTCTTTCAGTTAAGTCAAATTCAGATAAAAAGCTGGCATGCTTGTCGTAAGCCCACTCAGTCTCCAAAACAATATATCAAAATCTGGTCATTTTACCTTATTCCTATTTCCATAACTCTTATTGTCATTGCAAGAGACATAGACACTTTACTAATGTTTGATCCTGTGACATGTCAAATGGAGCACAAGAAAAATTGCATTTGAAATCAATAAGAATCTTTTATTTTGTATAAGGACCTCTACACTGAATTTAAGGTTCTCATAGCAATCATAACTTCACAAGGGAAAAAGGAAAGGTTTAACATTTTGCACCTCTCCACAGTTTCACTGAGGCTTGTCTGGTTTATTTTGTTATTCACTCATTGAATCGTGGATGATAAGACACTTTTGTTAGCCATTTCTTAACAGTTTGCCTGAAGAATGGGCCTAACATCAACTTGTTCAGGGAAAGCTCTTACTTTGGGAATACTGGGCTCCATCTCCACTGAGATGGTAAAATCTTTCTCTGTTATTGTTTGTTAAATGGTGACAAAAGGAGACTTATGAGAATGATGCAAAAGAACCACAGTGGTAACCATTACAAGTGGTGACCTGCAAGTAACCTGTAACTATCTCCTGTATGCTTTTTTTGGGCTCTGTCTGAATTACAGCATGGAACTCGTTTTCATTGATTTTTTTAAATTTTGCTAACACACTGCAGGAGTCTCCTCTGCCCATGGGTCTGCACACTAGTCCTCTATGGGAGTTTTCCTGGCTATCCCCAAGCTTGATGGTCCCAGTGCAACTGTGGGGATTCCCAGGCTCTGACCAATTAGACAGCTTGCTAATTTATACTAACATTACACCCACAGGACAAGGAGTCAGAGACCTGGGGATTCATGTTAGCATTATATCTCTGCTTTATCTTTTAGGCAGAAATATATAATGCTTAATTCAGGGAGAGAATACCAGTATTGCTCAACCTCAGGGTTTTTCTCCTCAATAGTCTGTTCTGAATACATCATTTCAGTTCATCTGCCACCTACCATCAAACCTGGTATTGTAAGGCAAGCTTATATAGAACCCACTTACAAGTTTATTCATGTTAATCCAGGGTCACAGGCAGTACAGACACAGGCTGGGGCAGGATGCTGAGTCTGTCTCATTGGCACTGATGGATGACTGGCACAGAAGGTCTGTTGCTGTCAATGGATACAAGGGAGAAATCCATTCTTATTCTCCTTAATATCTTTGCAGTATTTGGCACTGTTGACCTTATGTCAAGTCTGACAGGTGGCATGAATCCAAAGTAAGTCTTCAACTAGACAAAGACTCATTCTTTCTCTAGTCCCTTTCAATTTCTACATGCATCCAGCTACTAAGTGAACTGGATTTAAAAACCAGTGATATACAGACAGCACAGAACTGTACTTTACCTTCCCTACATACAAATTCTTTGTTATCACTGAGATTTCTGAGTGCTTGGATATGGTCCAGTGCCTTGCTTTTCTAGAATAATGGCAATCTCTACAGCAAGCGTAAAGCTTATCCATGCAGCAGCAAGCCAGGCACAAATAGTATTTTAGCTGTGGAAAATTCTTTTAGGGTTTTGGTTGTGAAACCAAAAATAAATTTAAAAAGTGTAAAATAGTAAAAAATAGTTATTGGAAGGATACATGCAGTAATTGCTGAGGATGAAAGAAGACATAGCCCTACTGTCTTGGATATTTAGGGCAGAAACAGATGCTTCACTATTGCATTTGTGTTTCCTTATGGACAGTAGGCAGAAATATCACACATGCTCAAACAGAGAATCTAAATACTCTCACCTTATTGCAAATCATACTCTGATGAACTGCTTTATTACTCTCCACCACTAAGCATTGCATACTGATTGATGGCAGACAAAAGCTGACCCTAAAATCTCATCTGGCTGCTCACAACAAAGTCAGTGAACATTTCATAATAAAGTGCTGCCTTGCATCATACAGGTTTTAATCCAAAACAGCAAGCAAAAAAGAGTATGAAACCCAAGAACCTCCCTGCATTTTAAACCATAGGTGTCCCACACAGAACAAAACACCGTGCCATATTTTCTGTCTAACACTGACTTGGCTCTGCTCAAGCCCAGGATTTGTTTTACAGTTGAACTGAAGTTAAATAGGTGAAGTTCTTTGTCCTGGGTATGAACTCGTGTCTACAGAGCTTCTAGCACAGGATATAATGCATACTCCTGCAAAGTTTTGCTCTTTGGCACATAATTAATTCTGGGTTAATTTTGACTTATAAGGCCCACCCCACTTTGAATCCTGTATATATTAATCAGCTCATTGCATTTCAATTTGGCAGATATAGTATCCAAAAAGACAAGACTTGATGTGTACATCTGGCTGGGGGTGAATGCACACGGGATGGGCTTGCAACTGAGCAACTGCCAGCTAACCATCTGGTATGATATGTAAGTGAGGGTGATGTCAAAGTGCACCCTCCTTGCCAGGTCCTCTGGAAATTTGCACCTGCGCCTCAGTACAGGACAACTTCAAGAAAAATAGTTTCATCATCTAGAGCAACTTTCTTACCCTCTGCTTTACAAAGCCCAGGTCTGTTGTTTCTCAAGACTAATTTTAAGACTCGTTTTGTTTCCCTCGAGTGTTACTTTTTCTTTTTTTTTAAGTGGAGATTTTTGTAATGGACAAAGGCTTTCTTGCATTGATGAAACAGGTTTGGCTACACTGCCTGACACAGGATTAGCATCTGTCTAGCAACAGGGATTCTCTGTGACATGCCTCAAGGGCAGCTGCAGAAAGAGTACCTTGTACAGAGATTTTATACATCTCTGCTAAAGAGTGTAACCTTCTGTATGTGCAGTCCATATATACACAGGGCAAATAGTGTCCCTTTATAAAGTATTTCTGTAACTCTCTTTCTCTCACCTCTGCTACCTAATAGTTCTGCTGTTTTTCAGCCTCTCTATATCCACCCAAGTGAGACAGGATTTCCTGTAAAACTAACACATCTGGAGTTGCCTATATATCTTTTTTTTCAGTTTCAATGGGGCAATATATTTACTTATTTTAAAATATTCCCTTCATGTAGCTCTTACACAGAGTATATCATTAAAGTTCCTGCTAACTTTGGCAGCAGGTGGGTTTTACAAGTATGAAGAACACCATGAAAAGACAGTTTCTTTTCCAATAATTGCATCTAGCTGAGGATTTCAAGTTTTGTGAAAGCCTTGCTGTTCCCTCATTCTGTGAGCCTTTTCTTTGCTGCTGGTATCATTCATAGACTTTCAAGAGAATAAGGGTGACTATGCCCGTCAAGGTACCTGGGCCCTGGGGGCACCCACAGCCCTTTCTGGTCCTGCCTCTCCTGAGGTCTTTCCCCGCACCTGAGCATGGCCCAGGACCCCATTTCAGCTCAGCCCAGGGCTACCAGGCCCTGCCCTGTGCTGTGTGGTAGCTGTACCCTACCCAACTCTGCCTCCCCTTGTTTTGCCTTACAGCTGATTTTTGCAAGATACTCCTTGGAAATCAATTCAGTTTTAACCTTGCTGATATGATGTCAAATGTTCTCATTATTCATAAATATTTGTCTTCTAGAAAGAAAAAAGAAATCATCCTACTATATACTTGGCTTTGTTTTTCTTCTGGTTAAAATATTTGTAGATTAACTGTACTTTGTGATAGGTAAAATCAGGTAAAACACAATTAAGACTTCAATTTCATGTGCAGTTATCAAAACAGGATAGAGAAGTATATGGATAATATACTGCACTACAAACCAATGTTTCCTTCAGAAGGCTTCTTCCCTATATATGATCTTACTTCTCTTACATGAAGTGCAACAGGCTTTGCATAGATATAGAAAACACAAACAACACAGCTAGGATAGCTAGCTCAATCTCCAGTGTTAACAGCTTTCTTGTGTTCTGTTACTGTACTTCTGAAACAATATATGATCTGAGGCATTGGTTTTATGGTGTTTTTAAGAGTTCTGCAGAATAGAGTTTTGTATTCACCCTTTGCAGATATTGTTTCACCTTCATTGCCATGTGTGGGATACTGAACAACACAATTGCACACTTGATTCTGTACTTCTTGACACCCACTGAAATCTCATTTCCAGAAATACATGTGTACTCATTTTTTTTTTTCCGTTGGTAGCAGAAGAACATGTTTTTTCAGGACAGAAGAAATAAAACAGCAGGCATACCAGGTGATCACAAGGAATACTAGCTAAACCTTTGATTTGAAAGTCTTTACTAGTAGTGTTATTTAAACTTAACTACCATGCAGGTCTTGTATTAATTAAAGAATGTTCAGGTGATTTAGTTATAATAGTTATCATTTTAACCTAATAGGTCTTTTTGTTTCTATTATTGCCTATGCTTTTTACATCTTCCTTGCTGTGGTTCAGACTATTCAGATTATAAAACAGCCACCAATAGCAGACAAAGTAATGAATATAACTAACGACCATTGCATGTAGTAAATATATAATATTTGATAACAACTAATAAATGTAGCAATAAATGATTAGCCCAGGGCTTATGTGGGGAAAATTCACATTTCAGGTCCAAAAACTTAGTTTCTCTTTGATAGTTCAGCAACTTTATTTGTCAGTGATCACAACTAAACATCAAAAATTGTGTTGGGCTGCAACTTGGTTGTGTCCATGCTAGGAACTCCAGGCACTGTCATGTGGTATTGAACTTTCTGGGACAAAGTGGAGCCATGTAACAAGAAATCTCACCATTAGGGGAGTGCCATGGTATTAAATGCTACCAAACTGCTTCATGCTCCCAGCTATTGCCAATTCCATCTGAAAGTATAAAATATACAATGCTTTTTTTCCTCTGTGGAGTCTCTCAGAAGACTGATAATTGTGTTTGGTAAAGTTTGAAACACAGGTTAAGTGAGATTGAATGCCTTCCTGTGTCCTTCAGGAGCAATTGCCTGGGACCCAAACTGATTGCTAACATTGCCAATGTGTGTGACTGAGAGACACACAGGTTATTTATAGATGCCGGAAAGCAGAATTTTAAGCTTGGAGGTAATTCTTACACTTCAAAGCATGTTTCAGAACTAAATATTTAAATTCCCTTTTCCCTAGAGAAAAAGAAAAGAAACTCAATAAATTTTCCCTGTGGAAATTTGATTTTGCAGAAACTGCTTTTCTGTCACAAGATTTTATTGAAAAAACTCTTAAACTGCTCTGGGTGCTCACATTAAAGTAAGGAAGAGAATATGTATCAGTCTGAGTATTTCATATGAATGGACAGAAAGCTTTAGAGTACTTTTCAAGAACAGAACCATTTGTTTTCAAGGGCATTTATTTCTTTATAGCAAATTCAAAAACAATCTAATTCTGTTGTGGGTTTTTTTTGGTTTTACATAATACTAATTTTTTTCAACTGTTAATATTAAAGTTTCTTTTAAATAGCAAATGTAAAAAACATAAAAACATTAAAAAATGCTTAGGCTTGTTCTGTGTAGTAACATGTAAATGAGGAACCACCAGGACATAGCCCACAAAGTCTGCTGTTGAGTATTTTGCAATAGGGAAAACATATCAGATTTCCCTTCACATAGAGTTAACACCATATGAATGAATCTCTAGGATAAAGTGTAGCTGATTTCATTTATTGCAACATGTTTTAACTTTTGTCATCTGTTGATTTTTCCCTTGGCCATATGCAGTAAGTTTTTTCAGCTGTTTCACCTTCTTCTCCAGAACACGTTTTTAAAAGGACTGAAAATAGTGGCTTTTCCCTGTGACAGTAAAATCCTCATTTATTAACCTACAGCAACTAAATCACGCTTTAAAGAATGTGGCCAGAATTTAGTAACATAAAGAACTACTGCCAAGGAAAATTCAGTGGTAGTGTAATGATTCTATCTGCTGTTAACAAATACAGACACTTTCACAGTACCACTTTATCTGTATGTAGAGAGTATGTAAGGCAATGGTCTGCCCAGAATATACCACTGACCTGACGAACAACATTGAACCAGGTGCCTTGTCCTCTCTCCACCTTGATTTCCTTTGCCAATCATTTTCTCCTTGGTTTGTTAAAATGATGCACATTTTGTCTTACGTTTTTGTGTAGCATCTTTTACACAGTCAAATTCTGCTCACTCTCAGAGCTAACTGGTGAAATCAATTTATACTTAATGAGAGTAAGAGTTGTTCCACAGAGATACCAAAAATTTAGAACCTTAAAAATGTCAATTGCCATTATTAAAACATCAGTCTTCTTGGATGGGAAATCGTGCAGAGGAGAAACA
Source organism: Scytalopus superciliaris (assembly GCA_013400415.1). NCBI lineage: Eukaryota > Metazoa > Chordata > Aves > Passeriformes > Rhinocryptidae > Scytalopus > Scytalopus superciliaris. Next base: position 132,063 of record VXBX01009735.1, on the reverse strand, counting down.
ACCCTGTGGGAATTGCACAGAGGATTACAGACATTATACCCTGTTGGTACAATATGTGCTATGGATTTTGCCCTAGTTTGAGTCTAACTTTCACTCCTAATTCACCTACCGTGCACATAACTGACCTCCTGAAGTTCAAAGTTGGCAGCCCTTTGCAGAAGGAGAGTCAGAGGTCATCTGGTTTACCACTTTGCTCTCATTTGTGGAATAGTGAGTCATAGCTGAGCAGATGCTTATGAGGTTTATTGCAATGCCTTGCTGGTACTTTTCCTGTTTCTACAGGGCAGTCTAAGGAGGACAAACAGATGCCTCCTACCTCTCAGGAGTCAAGGCAAGGCAGAGCACACACGCAGCAGGCTTCTTTCTGTCTTTGGTAAGGTGTGGGGCTGTTCATTGTCACCTCCCAGCTGAGGCCAGTGCTGGCTGTGGAGCTCATTTCTTCCACTCTGTCTGTATCGGCTGTCAAAGAGGTTACTTCAGTGCCCTGGAAGAATGGAGCAGTGTCAGAGGAGCTCATCTTGACCAGCTCTGCCTGATCAAAGAGGCAATCACTGCCTCTCACTTTTACTGCATCTTGCCTATGTGAGTCATTTAAGATAAACTGACTCATTGATAGCAGCAGTTTTGGTGGAGGCCTGGTGACTGCTAGAGCATGATGTCTCTCAGAGGAGGCTAGCAGAACATGGAGATGTTGTATTTGACTGAGGGTTGGCCATTTTGAGTGGTTCCTGCTCCGGTGTTTTATAGAATGGAGAACTGCAGTGCAGCATATGCAGAGGGCATGAACTCCTCCTGCTGTGGTCACAGACTTTAGGAGCATGGCTCAAGTTTTGCCAGTCTCACACTCACAGACTCAAATTAAAGACTGACTCCTTGACCCGTCTGTCAGTCCTGCTTCCTGACACAGGATACAGAATAAATTATCTCCATGTTCTGTGTCTTGTTTATGATCTCAGCCTTTCTCCCATCTGACATGGGTTCCTTGAATCCCTTTCCACAGCACATCACGTTATAATGCAATGGACTTTTTTGGTGAAACTTTTTTTGAATCAGACATTCTGGGAGATGGATTTGTCTTTGCTTTTGAATTATGGCTTTCTCAAGCCTAAATATACGAGAAATCAAAATTTTACTTAATAAAAAAGGAACAATTTCAATGCAATGTGAATACTCTGAGTTCATCTGAAACAGATCTGTGCAGCCAGAAAACTTGGGTATCATTCTTTCAGGCCCATAACCCAGGCTCCAGGCACAAGGTGACAGAAAATTTACTAATCAGCTGCACATTGAGACATGTTCTTTTGCAGTGTTTCCATATGCCTGCTAGTGTATATAAAAATTAGCTGGACCAAATGAAATGGATTAGAGCAAGACTTACTGGGTATTTAGTGAGTCAATATGTCTCTTGGGAATGCTCTCCATAAGACACCCAGGGCAGAAAAATCTATTTGCAATTGTGCAGTTGCCCTGGAGTGATAGCAGGATATACATGATAGCTCAGCTTGCCAATTTTTTATGGGGCAAAGCTTCAAGCTGCTCTTGGTTCTGGCCTTCCCTTCAGTTTTGGTTACTCTGATATCTATGGGAAGTGTCACAGCTGACATCTGGAAGTGCTGAGTGAACAAACCAGGATGGAGCAGGAGCAAAATGGGAGCAATGGGAGAACTCTGTGTCCTGAACCAGCCTTCTAAGAGCTTCCTCTAAGCTGGTCAGGTGTGCAGCCTGAAGGGGCATTAGATAATCTCACTGGGTCTCCAAGTTAAAACGGTCTATTAACCTAGTTATGCTCTATTATCTAGTAACCCTTATACTCAGAGTTGACTCATTTATGAAAAGATGGCAAATCAAGCACCTTCCGGGCATGCAGTGTTGGCTAAGTGTCTAAGAGGCAGAGGCCCTACCTCTATAGCTTGATCACCTACAGTGTTAAATGTTTCTTTATTTATATTAGCAGTATCTGTGAGTTCAGACATTATTGTCTCAGACTAAATGGGAATTTTATTGTGTTCTTTGAGATTCATCAGTCACTAATCACTCTAGTCTACGTGCCATTTGTCAGTGTATGTCTTACTAAAGAATCTGAATGAATCACATTATTTTCTAGTGAATCTTCTCTAGCCTTCACGTGAAAAGTGTATGATTTTTCTCAGGCTCTAAATTTCCAATTTAAAACTGCATGCACAGTACCTGAACATATTGTCCCATCATTAATCTTTTCAGTGTGCTGGGACATATCACCTCTTTGGCCCATCTAGTTACAAAGCTTAAACTAGATTCCTTGTGGCATTGCATTGGAAGCTCTTAATTAATTTCTCTTAATTTTCTACCCTTGAATCCTCTTCTGAGTCCCTATTTTCCAAAGTGTCATCTCTTATCCTGCAGACGTATCCTCCCCGCTTCCTAAATGCAAAGAAGCTGTAAAACAGCAGATCTAAATAATTAAGCTGTCCAGATCATTTTGAGTGGCTTATCCTCACCATCAAACAAACTATGTAAAAAATGCCTTTTTTGGAGCATTAGAGAAGACAAAAAGAAATCTTCATTGCACAAACACACTTGGGATCAAAACACTGAAACACAAATATTTTTAGATATTTGCATGTTTTCCTCTGGCATCTTATCTTTGGATTTTCAAGGAGGTGTGGAGGTGATCCATAAGCAATTGGAACATTGCAAAACCCAAATAATTAGAAGCACTTGGAACATTGCAAAACCCAAATAATTAGAAGTTTAAGGGATTCTAACTAAAACCATAACCTCCTGTATTTATTGCATAGTTCATGAATGAAAATAGATAAGATTTTGCTGATTTTCAAGCTATATTTTTTCTTCCCCCTTAACTCCCTCCATGATTTGATCAAATTTACAGAGGTGATACAGGAATATTTCCCCACTGTGACAGCCATGGTTGAAACATACAGATTCAAGAAGTGGTTGCAGAGAAAGAGGAATGGAACATTACTTTAAAAAAAAATCCCAGACATCCCAGAAAGCAGTCAAATATTTATGTAAAATGAGTGTAGCTTTATACACTGGCACTGAACAACACAATGCTCTGTCTCACACAATACTGTCATTCATGTGCGTACATACTGCCACAGGCAAAAGTCCCACACAATGTATTTTTGTACAATTGCTAGCATATTTCATTACAAGTTGTTTTTTAAATTCCCTTATGCAGGGGATTCTCATGATAGAGACATTCTGTCTCCACAGAGTTCTCTGAAAAAAAAGAAGAGTTGCAATATAGAAACTAGAGAAAATCATGGAATAAAACATTACATTTCAGTTGTAAATAGCATTAGCAAAGAATATTATTGTAGCAATAAAAAAGGAGATGGAAAGAAACTTTTTCTTCCCTTAAGAGAATTCAGAACACACTGAGATCTATTTTGTGTTCTCAGGGCTATCAGGCAAAAATACAACCATTTAAAATACAATGCAAAGTAGAAGAATTGCAAGTATTAAATGTATGATACACAGCACATTAGGACCTTGAAATATCTTAGTATGAATAAGAACTGGAGCAAACTTGAAACTGAAACACAGAGCAGAATGGCCTTTCTACCTCTAGAAGCAAATACCTGAAATCATTCTACCCACCCACGTAACAAATGATATGATGAGAGGAAATGGCCTCAAGTTGCACAAAGGATGGTTTAGATTGAATATTAGGAAAAATTTTTCACCAGAAGTTTAGTCAAGCACTGGAACCAGCTACTCAGGGAAGTGGTAAAGTCATCATCCCTGGAGGCATTTAGAACATGTCTAGATGTCATGCTTGGGGACATGGTTCAGTGGTGGACTTGGTAGTGTTAGATTAACATTTGGACTTAAGATCTCAACGGTCTTTTCCAACCTAAATGATTCTACAATTCTACCTCAAAAGAATATCAAAAGAATTTCCAAAGACTGAAATTTTGAGGAAGGCTAAAGAGAAGCATATAAAATGCTTCATTTTAGTTGTCTTGAATGTAGCTGTGATGCAGAAGCCACGGCTGAACACATAGCAATGATATGAACGAGCTGAACCCCAGACTGTGGGCTTTCTATTAAACTGAAGCCCTTTGCACATCATGGGCAGCCTTTCCAGGGCAGTGGTAGTACCTGGATTCAAAGTTCCTTGTTCCAGCACTTGGAAGGCCTGTGAGTGAGGAGGGAATCAGATACACAGGAAAATGATGTGGCTCTTCCTGTTCTACCCTCCCAGAGTAGACTACCCCTCTTCCCTCAACATGGATAAGAAATCAGAAATACAGGAGCATTGTCTGGTTATTTCTTGTACAAATAGACAGATAGTTTCCTGGAGGGAAAAAAAAAAAAATCATCTATGGAAGCATCTAGTGAGGAACCAGCTGTTCTTCTTTGAGATACCAGAGACAACGAAATGTTGAAATCTGCACACAAGACAGAGTCTGCAATGAATAAAACATTTTTTTTTTAAATTCCTCTGTGAAGGCTTTTCTGTGAAATCCAGGTGTCCTTTCTACTTGAACTCTCAGAAGAGGAAAAAAAATCACACTATTCATTATCACAGGCACAGCATTAGCATAGAACACTTTTCACACTGTGGCTCTTGTCAAAATAGTTGTTGCTCTGCAACATCAGTTTTCTGGCTGCCATATACTACTTGTATATGTGTTGCCTATGTCCCCTACATGCCAGCATGCTAAACATCCTACACAATGCATCCTCTTCCCCCTTGCAGAATGGTTGAGATTTTTCTTCCTTCCTCTACCTAGCAAAGTAGCCATCTCATCCTGCTTAAATTCCATAAACCTGTATGAAAACTTCAGGTCTTTATTAGAAGGGCCGCTGAACAATTTGAATATGGACTCCCTTTACAGTTGTTGTTTTGTGGGTTTTTTTTGTCAGATCATTTTTCTCTGATACTTTTCCCAGTGGTTCACAGATACCTGTTTTTTTGGGGGGGAGCCAGTTTGTTTTATTAAATTACAGGGCTTTCACTCAGATTTCAGTGTTATTATGAAGCACAGAATAGGTAGTATTTAAACAAGCCTGTTCCTGTAACTTCATGCCCTTTAAATGCACTACTCTTTTATATCTTCTTAAATCATTTATGATACATCACTATTGAACATACCATACTTTACATTCCTCGTGAAGCAACACAGGGCAATTGTAACAATGCAAGCTAATTTAAGCTACAGGGTAAAACTCTGACCCCATTGAAGTCAAATGGAATTTTGCATCTTACTTCAATAGAGTAAGTATTTCACCCCGAGGCCCTTTCTGTCCCCCCAAGTCTCCCTGGCTGTTTGTGCAAAAAGTCCTGGAGAATATCAGCTCTCAGAGAGCCAATTAGCCAGAGACAGCCATATAACAAATTTTCCTCCTGCCAATAGGGAATGGGCAGCCCTCTGACTTTAGGAAACAGGCCCAGGATGGAAGAGGTCCAGGCTGGGATGGAACTGTGGCTCCATGTGGCAGCCTCCACGAGCAGAAGGTAAAGGTGGAGGAGCTACTCTGCTGACACAAGGACACAACTGGGCATAAAGCTACAGGAAAGTCATTGAAGGTGAGGAGAAAAAGCCTGAAGCTGTGTTGCAAGGGCAAGTGATCTGAGCACTTGAAAGCCAAATGTTTCCCTAATTGCTATTTAAAATGTTTGGTCCTGATTAGGGGTGCCCAACCTTCCCCACTGGGTGGGCCACACAACTTCCTCCAGTTGCCACCGAGGGGCAGTATGTGATGGCACATCCCCTTGGAAGGACCAGATGTCCTACACATGCAGAGGACACAGGATCTTTTGCTTTTATTTTCTACTTTCCCAGGAGCTCCTCAACACAGGACAGAGAGTAGATTGCTGGCTGGAGAAATTACTCCAGTGGTGGCCATCCATTCCTAGTTGCTCTGTGTCCCATGGGCTCTCTCAGCCTCTCCAAGCTCATTTAACAGATGTGGGCTTTCCACATAACCAGAAACAGGGACCCAGGCAGGGCTAGAGTGGTGAGCTGCCCTGTTTCCATCTCTACATGACAGAAATGAGATGCCACGGGAGACCTGTAACCAGCAACACCACTGGCCCATGGTCTGTGAAGCTTTAAAATATGACAGGTGCTCACATGTTCAAACTGTCCAAGGTGATTGCTTCTGGGAGGGTTGTGGAATGGTCTTAGTAGCCCAGTGGGGTTAGTTGTTTAAAGTGTTAAGTTAGGCTGCGAAGAATGTAACTCTGTTCTAGTTCTGAAATACTGAACGAAGACTATATTTCTGCTTGATGTACTTTGTTTCAATGGGAAGAGATTGGCATGATCTGGCCTTAATATTGGAGAGTACATTACAGAACATGGAGACACTGACAAAATGAGAGGATGGTAAGATAGTTATAAGCTGTTGAAAGGTGCTTTCTTGGTGAAGCTATTGGTACTCACAGAATAGAGCACTGGGACTAGAATTCTTCAATCAGTGTTACAGTTACTGTGAGACTGAACCTAGAGAAGAGAAAGGATCCTTGAATTTGGTATTAGATCAAGGCTTTTGGAGGTTTCTGAGGTTCTTAAGCCTTATGAAAATCTGAATCAGACATTGTTCACCTTCCAAATGACTATGTCATTGCCTGAAGGCCTTCTTGGTGCCTGAAGTTCCTTGCTATTTTCATACTTCACTTTACTCTGTGGGAATTGAATGTGAACAAACAGTGTTCATTTTGGGATTCTTGCGTTGCAAAAGGTCAGGTCCAATTCTCTAATTCTTATGTATTCATCTTTACAATAAGTCTTTTGTTCAATTTAGACACAGAAAGAGAATGAAAGCTCTTTAAACTGGTTAAAGGCAGGCACGAATTCATTTATCCAGTCAATGATGTTATTTTAAGAATAGTGAAGTACTGCTTTTAAAAAGTCTTTGCTAAATTGCTTGAGGAACTTAGTGAAATCAAAATCATTATACTTGTAAATACTTAAAAATCTGCCCATGACATGATGGTAACAAACTTTTTTGTCTCCATTTTAATCATTGGACAGGATGACATAGAAGAAGACAGACACTGTATTTTTATTAAATATTTGGATTTTTGATTTTGTTTTTCTTTGCCGAAATGCTTTATCAACATACGGATATGTTAGTCAGAAAGAAACTCAGATCTGGAAAAATGAAGTTATCAAAGTTTATCTGTCCCTGACAGATTATTGATGGAATGCTGGAGCATGCAGGAGCATTGGATAAACTGTATTCTAGTCCATATCAAATGTGGAACAATTGTCTAACAATCCCCTTACAAATAGAGACCCAATCACGAGATTATATAACAGACCTTCCATTAATTTTCTTTTTAGTGATTTTGCTAGCTAGAAAAAGTAATACCCTTTTTTATGATTATATGGTTTTGGATATAGTAAGAATTATTTTTTCTTCTAGACAAGCACAAGAGGAACACTGTCAGGAAGCCGTGATAGATGGGTAGAGGTCTGTTTTAGGTAGTACAACAGCCCTCATTCCTGGTTGTACAGGGAACAAGACTTTTAGAAAGGGATTTCAGGTGCATGCTGATAAAAACATTTTTAGCCAACAGGGAAGAATACATGACCATTTTGCCCATCAAAGACAGTCTTGATTACCTTTTGGATTTCTCAGGCATCTGAAGTGCAGAGCTCAGTGAACTTGCAGTTTTCATCAGCAGCAGTGAGTTCAACTGAACGTAACTGTAGGTAGAAACTGTTAGGCCATTTTTGATCACCTTCCACAAAACATCAGCACTGTGCCATGTGTCTCATGGAATGACCTTTTGCAGTAACAAGGTTTCATGCATTGAAGTGCATGATTTCTTGCCCTGCTTAATTTCTGTCAGGTGGGTGCTCTGCTGTACAGGTGATAGAAGCATTATCAAGAGATAATAACATCTGTAAGTCCGGAGACCTGTGCACGACCTTTGTCAAACCGAGTATCTTCTGAATTGTTGAGACCACAGCAGTCAGTAAGCCCATGACACTCAGTGTAAATGTAGAACTCATTTTTCAGCAGCTCCAGCTAAGAAGAATTTGGATGTGTTCATGGATTCAGCAAGACACCAACTAGAGGTATTTTGAAAGAAGACAACCTTTGGACTGAAATGCTTATGTTGGGAGTGGGCCTTTCCTAAAGCCCATTCCTCTGGAGTATGTCTTGGGTTTTATTCACTGCATTTTGAACAGATGAAAGAAAAATTGCTTTAATTCCCATGCTGTAAGCAGTATTGCTTCCATGTCACTTGCATGGCTGGCATTTTCAATCTGAACCTGTTCTGTGATCCTCTGTGAAGGAGGTGTCTCACATGTTGACCAGGTAGTGAGGAGCTTGAGGACAGCAGCACAGACTCTGCTAAACAGGTACCCACTAGTGTCTGCTGTACATTTGCAAGTCCTCCAATTAGAAGGGATTTGCTGTATTATAGGATCAATAAGGAAAATATAGTGCATTGGTCAAAATCCAAATCCTGTTGTTAAGTAATTTGGAAGTCGGTGGGTCAGTCCACTGGAAGCACAGGGTCAGTGCAAACATTGACTGTTCATAGCCTGTGATTGCTCTGTAATCACTTTGCACATGGAATCTCACTACTATCAGTTGTGTTCTACCCTTTTAAAAGTTACTGTACCACACTGCTTTAAGAATTTGGCTTGTGGAATTGACAGTCATATTTCTCTGTTCCTTGACTGCTGTGAAGTATAGATCTCTTAAGATTATACATGATCATACTTTCTCCTTTGTTCTGACATAAGTGTGGAAACCACTGTTGTTGCAAGGTTGCAAAACCCTCAAATATTTTGTTCTTGTAATATGACAGTTATACCAATACGTGTTTTTTGATAAAGCAATGCTAGCAGCATCTTATTTTGCATACCTTGTTGGTAGCTATTTTTTTTAATGAAAGGCTGAAATATAATAGAAAGAGTCATGTACTTGGAAAGGTAAAATCATAACTCCTTTCTCACTTTTCTGATGAACAGCACCCAAATCCTAGTCTCCTTGACTGTTGAAAGGATTGATTTGCATTGTTGGATAAGGATGGTTCTGCCACCCAGTCAGCCAGCTCCAAAACACTTGTTCTTTCCACTCTTTCTAGGTATTATAATGAAGTGCTCTGGAGTAATCTAAATTATGTAAATACTCTTCCCTATCAACTATGTTTCTCATATATTCCCTTAGAACAAGATTAAACCAGTGTAGAAAGGGTGCTTGAAATTCCCTCTAAAATGCTATGCACTTAAACTGTACTTTTTCATGGCTTTTCTACTGGAATGAATTAGGTAAAGCAGAATTAACCTTGTCAGTCACCAAGTCAGTTTCCATGACACACAGAGCTGTAACTAAGAATACAGAAATAACAAGAGAGCCCCAACGCAGTCAGCCTTCACTGATTCCTGCACAGAGTATGTCAAGTGCTTTGGGGTGCTCTGAGGAGATAGACCCAATATAAATGTAAAGCAATAGTTTGCAAAAAAAAAGTTACTTTGCCTGGAAGCAAAGGGCAAGGGAACGTATTCTCAGGCAAAAAGGGTATTATGTCCAAACCCCTGGATGTTGGGGGAAGTTCAGCACACATCTCAAACAGAGAAGCAAAGCACTAAGCTGCTAACTAAAGTGGCCTGAGTGCTAACTGTGGCCTGAGCAGAGTTTGAGGGAAAGAAACAGGCTGCTTACACGAGACAGAGAAAAAGTGGGAGATCAGAAAAATAGAGTCAGTTTGAAGGGAGAGAGAACATGCAGAGAGAGGTGAAAACTGAGTCTACGTGGTGATAAGCCAACCTGAAGTCCAGAGAACAGCTGTCGGATCTTCCTATTCTGGCTAATTTAATCTGAAAAGCAGATAATAAATGGAAACAAGGCAACCATGTGCTTCTGAAAAGATGGCATCTGCCTTTCTGCTGATACAAGACACTAGGAAAATCCTCTGAATTAGAAAATGAAATAATTCTAATTTTATAGATACCCTACCTCTTTCTCTCTTGGTCGTCTCAAAGTCCTGACCATTTGCTAGGCCCCCAAGCCCGTTTTTATTCCAGTCGCCTGTTCCCAAACAAAGGGCAGGATGGATGCAGAACACGGCACTCAGTATGCTTTTGATGATACTCTTGAAGTGGAGGAGACTAACTTCTCAGACTGGGGAAATCACAAAAAAGGGGAAGAATGAGGAGAAACATCAAGTGTGAACTGTCAAGCAATATTGTTAGATATGAGTATGTGACTAAATGCAAGGAGCACCCTCACAGCCTGGCCCATGCTGCTATTGAGCAGTCTGAGCAGATAACAGTTGAGATAAATCAGAAATGCCATGCTATGGTTGGCTTGGGCACACTGACATGGTCCCAGGCCTACTATTGCATCTGACACTAGTTCAGGAACTCCTGCATCACATCTTGTTGCATGGTAAGACAGGACCACAGCTCACCAGACACCAGCAGCTCTGCCAGAAGCTCCAGAAGCAGTTCAGTGATACACTTGCTTTAGAAACTCAGATGAGTTCCTCATTAATCAGTGTATTCATGGAGTAACTTGCTGAAAACTATTCCTGCAGCACACTTAAGTGAGAAGACAAATTCTCTGAAGCAAGAGCTGAGGTTTTTGCAATTTTTTTAAACAAGCAAACAACAATTTCCAAAACTGTAGGGGTTTTTGACATTATCGAACTTTCTTCTCCACCCCAGACTTTGTGTTTTGAATTGACTGTGTTTTTGTTAACTCTAAAAAAATGATAAACCACTAAGGCTTTGCAAAATTCATAGATTCATGTCATCTACTATAGAGCTCTGTTGTGACAGGATGTTCCCCAAATTGGAGATAAAATGTGACACTGTAACCATTAAATTATCAGTAGTAACTAGCCATTTCAGTTTTGTGGTGTTGTTTCTGTGCCACGTCAAGTTAATGGAGAAAGGAAGTCATGAACACTCTGCATGGGAGCCAGGCGGGTAACATCCCTTTTTTACTGGGAGCTTTTTCTTGTGAAAATTTCAGTACAACTGAGACAAACATCTGTTAATGCACAGAACTTTCAAAACTGCCTGTAGTTGGACAGAGGGTCCAACAGTGTTCCATGTAAAATTGCTTGCCAAGTAAAAAAGAGAGGACCAGAAGAACTGTCTTATAAAATTTATAAATTAAGTAAATACAACTTTTTTATCAGAAACCGAGTAATCCCCATTAACACTGGAGCACATGATGAATCCAAATATTTCTGGCAAGCTTTTTTTAATTCTGTCTTTCTAATAATTACTACAGCAATGAAAGAATCCTATGGTAGTAGAAAAGGAGATAAACTTGAGCAAAACAGAAGCTTCAAGGAGAACATGTTATTTCAAAAGGTCTTGCCTTCCTGAGCTTGCACAGAATAGCCTAGTTTTCATGATATGTTGCCAAATTAGAAGAAAAACATATCTCAAAATACTCTTTGTTCTGTGAATGCATGTCTGTGTAACAGCAGCAGCAGCAGCAGCATTGTTATTCCGTGCCATCCCTTGTTGACAAGCCTGTTTGAGTTCCAATAATGGAAAACTATCATGTTGATTTGCTTCAGATTAACCTCATCTTCTTGTCATACTACAGGTATTTTCCATTACAAGAAACAAATATATGGTGATAGGTAAATGATTTTGATAAAGTCTGACAAATACTTTAAAACAGCTGCATAGCTGCTTATTTTATTTTAGGAAAAACAATAGCATCACAAAGATGGCATCTGTCAGATGTCTTTGGTAATTTTATCATTAGGTGTTGTCATGACTTTCTACATCTGGCTATAAACAACAAATGCTTTTTCTCTGTGTTATAAATATTATTTTGAATAGCTTAGAATTCTAAACCAATCAGTAAGAAGAGCTGAAAATAGTGAAATCACCAGCAAAACTAACATTAAGGACTGTAAATAATTGCTCTAACCAATTATGGTATGTTATCTTCAGACTACAATAATTTTGTATCCCAAGCACAAAGCTGCTGATTGCTTCTTTTATATTTTTCCTTTCAGATGTAGGACCTGGGAAAAGTGAGTTATTCTGATCCTATACTGGCAGTACTAGTGTCACAACGCAGAAAGTATCAAAGCATAGAGAGGTACACATTGTATGGTGTTTACTTAATAGTTAGTAAATACCAGAAGAGACACAAAGTCAGCACCATTTCTGGCTACAACAAGATTTACCTCTTCAGTCCCTTCAAACAACAATAACTTGTGCAATTGAAACTTTAGAATTGTTTCAGAAGGTAAGCTCTATGCTTACTTAAAATGTGTAGATGTTGAAAGCCTCTATTTAACGACATACAGGGTACTGTGGTGTGCACAGTAACTGCCTACTAGGCAAATAAAATACCATATCACTTGTGTTAAATGCTGCCAACACAGGGCTGCAACTTGAAGGCAGTCTTTGCTCTTTTTCTACACATTTACCCTTTTAACACATTTTGTTTATCAAGGGATGGGGAATGTTCGACTGATAAGAAACTCTTGTGCTTTAACCCCTTTGGACAGCAGTGTGCAGCAGAATGTTGCATTGTGTTTGTTTGTGTTGGAATCAAGTCATTGGGGAGAGACCTTGAACAAAAATGGGACTATCTGAAAAGCCTTGAGACGTCCTCTACCTTCCATAATAATTCTGACTTCGGAGATGACTTTGGAACTACCCAGAAAACTTGTCAGGGGACCTGCAGATCTTGGTATCGAAAAATAATCATATGTACCCCAATGACAAACCATGTTGCCATTGCAGACACAGAAGGAGTTGGTGATTCTGTCTGATGATTTAATGCAGAGCCTCTTAAACCTAAACCTCATTGCTATGTGGTGCCTAGTTGGTCCATTTAAAGACATTCTCTGATCTGTCTCCAACTATGGTCCAGCTACAAACTCCAGCCTCATAATTAGCACTTAATAGGCCATCCTCAGAAGACAGAAGGGCTGAATGGCCAGCAGGGCAGGGCTGATCCATCTGGTGTGAAACCTCTGAAACATGATCTCTGTCCCTTGACAATCCACAGAAAGGAAATTTACCTTGTCTCCATCCTCTCTGTAGGTATCACCATCTAGCAATACCAAATGAACAGTTCATGGGATGTAAGACTGACAGACACCTATTACAGTCCACAGTAGCTGAGAATGAGACTCCTTCTCTTGTTCTCACCATCCCTGCAAGCTCTGGGCACTGAACCGAGTTTGCTTCTTCAGCTCATGAATGTCCTCTCACACATCCATGATCCCATTCTACCATCCATTTTCCTTCATCTGTGTGAGGGAAGCCCTTGGAACTAAATGGGGTTTCTATTATTTCCGCCAAGAAAGATTTAGTGTACTTTTAGTGGCATTATCTGACAGTCCAGGCACGAAAGTAAGGTCAGATCTACTCCCAGGGCCCTGTTGGCATCTATAACTGCCTGAGCTGTGCTCTAACCGTATGTGACATGGACAGAGTGAATTTATTGTAGCAATCACTTTGAGCGTATCTCAAGGATTTCATCATGATATTTTGCTGCTTGCAATGCCAGAGAGAGAACAACAGAATGAAATAAAATGCACAGAACTTCCCCTCTTATGAAAGAGAAATGAAAGAACAGAAAACAGGCTGATTTTCTCCAGGGCAATTTTATGTAAAAGAAAGACCAGCAACATCCTTTAAGGCCTGAAATGTCAAGCTTGTAAAAATAGTATTCTTGGGAGTTGTATTTGATCATTTGTTAAATACTGTGATATAAAATGTAGAAATCCATGTGTAATGCTTCAAATCCCTAATCTGGTTTAAAAGGTCAGTTGAAGCCTAAAAGGACTTGACATTTTCCCTTTAAAAATCTGACTTTTTGACTCAGAGCTAACAACATTTGAGCCTGAATGACCTGAAGGATAAATACAAAAGCTGATTTCAATTGAACTATTTAGAAAGCAGGGGATCTTCTAATTTGTAAGATAGCATTCAGGGAGGTTTTTCCATTAAGAACTCAATCGACTGAAAAATGATTTCCTTGGGTATTCCACAATCTTTCAATGCTTGTGTAAATTTTACACAGGAGGGGGCAGCGAGTGAGGCTGAAGACGTATAACAGAATGCCAGGAGAGCAGAAAGCCCATTATGAAACAGAGGTAACTGGTATTTCCCTAAAAATAAAATGTACCCTTTTCACTTTCTCCTTCACTGCCTTGGCAGACTAGGTCTGCTTCAAAATCTTTAGTGTCCAGTGCAGATGAGCTTGCAAGCAAGTACTAATGTCTTGATAAGCATGACTATAGTCCCTTTCAGCAACACCACTTCCCGCACCTCAGACTTCATTTGGCTCACAGTGAGTGTTCCATGGGGATTTGATGGCTGTTTTCATGTATGTGTGCACTAACCACCTGTCTGGCTGCATGGATTCCTTGCAGAGCCTCTGGCTCTTCTGTCTGGCTCCAGACCCACCAGAGGTTCAGTGTGGCAACTGAAAGCACAGTCCCTTTTTCCTCTCCAAGCCTGCACTGTTCTTTGATTGCCTCCCTCCCTCACACCCTTCAGTGCCAGACCTCCTTCTGGTTGCTTTGCACCCTCCCATCTGTTTTTAACCAATGCCATAATGAAGAAACTACCGATGTGCAGTGGCCAGTCAGCCTCACCCCTCAGGCCACTCATGCCCACGGGTGTTGGCCCCACTATGCACAGTCTTCCAAGTGCCCTATGAGGCAGAGGGTGATGGTGGAGTGACAGCGCATGACACCTCACAACCCCTCCCCAGAAACTCTCCTCTGTTTGAGCCAGGGTGGGTGCCTGCTTTCCCCAGGGAATCACCACACCACCCCCTGAGGTCTGGCGAGCAGCACCATTGTGCCACACTGACACCCATCACAATGACCATAGCCACCAGTCGCTTGCTGGGACAGAAATACCACTGATTTAACAGTGTTGTCCCAGGATAAATGTCTTCCAGCTTCCCCTGGTGTTTGTTTTTGATAAATGCCTCAGTTTCAGCTCGCATCCACCCAGCAGCTGGGGACTATTATACTGTGACAACCTTCTATTCCATTGTCACAGTGTCAGATGCCTGAAAAGGATAATAGGTAGATATTTCTGCTCTTTGGATGTTAAGAAATAAGTGGCATTCCTATTCCTTATTTAGTTACTTCTTAATTTTAATTAATGGCTCTAGTGATAATTACCAGATTCCTGTATTGATAAAAACTGGCACATTCTGCATGTTAATAATAGGACAAATTTGATATTTATGAACTGCTGTTCTTTTGCAAATATAGACATTTGGTAATCATCATTATGATGATAAAATTCATTAGAATTTGAGAAACAACCTATTATCCCTTCTGCCCATCATCTTTTAATTAAGTAACGCAGAAAGATTTTGTAAGACTTTCCTAGCGACACTGCAGAGTGTTGTTTCTGTAAGAGAGTGTCTATGTATCAAAATACCTCCATTTCAGTTTTGATAGACTTAATGAAAAGACCAAAAGAAGACTGACAGCAGATTTATTCCAGGATGTATTCAAGACATTTTAGCCACACTTGTTCAGCGCATACTTGAATCTTGTTTGGAAGTAGACTGGAGTTTAAGTGTAGACTGGAGACTATCACAGTGTTGGAGTCTATAACAGGATTTGGAAGTTTGCAATAGGAGAAAACTTTTATGATAATTTATTCTTCAGAAATTTCTAGCACTATGACTGCTAAAAAATTTGTGAGGTCAGTCACTCACATTAAAAGTTCAGTTGTATCTAAAATGATAAGTAAGTCCCTTTTTAAATGTGGATATGGCAAAGAATCAAGAGAGTATGGGGGCAGATTAGATTCAGACACATTCAAACAGTGCAGGCATTTGATGAGGTTCAGTCAGAGCTTTCAGTCCTCATCTGCCCTGATCTACATCATATTTTAAAATTGTAATCTGCATTTTGAATAAGTTTTTACTTTTGATCTCTTAGATGTTGACATCTAGACAGAATAGATTTCTTAAGTAATAGGACTGTTTTGTTATTATGGCCGTGACCTTTAGGGCTATATCCACTATAGGCATAGTTTCTATTATTTGATAATATCATAAACTGAAATCTCAACTTGTCAACACACATCTGATGCTGTTACATTTTTAATTCTGACTTAACCAGAGACTTACACTAAATTCCTTTGAGGCTACCTTTTTAATCAGTCGAACTGTCAAAAACACTGCTGAAAACTTATTTTAAGACATCTTATGTATTTTCATTTTATTCCTGAATGCTTTAATGCTGGAGAATACTCATGTGGTTAGCACTTACAGCACCAGCAAATGTTCCAGGGAAAGATGAAGCCTGTGCCTATCCTATCTTTGCCTTTCAGTCTTAACAGGGCCTAATATACTAACACATCCCGGCAGATTCTCATGCATACTGTGATATATCATCACTGTGTTCAGCCAAGAGTGAAGGAAGCAATTTTGTGAGGTCACAGGATGGTCAATGCTCTTCTATTTGAGTTTTTCTTGGGTTCATCCAGGCAATTTTAATCTGAAAAGGTTGTTCCCCTTCTTTACATAGTTAATTCCTTCCTCTAAAAATCTGACATAACTCATTTGAGGAAAGCGACAAAGCAGTTTCTTTTTCCAGACAGAGTCTGGTGTCATACAGAGGCTATGATGACACAATCACAGACAAACTAATGAAAAAATCTCATGAAAGAGAGAAACAAAATAGTTCCTCTTGCTTAGTCCAAAATTCACTCTCATGGGTTTTTTTGAAATTATTGAAGCTAGCTGGGGAAGTAAAATTCCCATTAGGGGAAAAAAAAAAAGAACCAAAACCAAACAACAAACACTCCCCTCTTTTTTAATTAAAAACATAAGTAAAAACTCAAGAACTGTAATACTTTGTCCTAAATGCATGAATTTAAAGTTGAATGTGATTCTGCACCTGGAATTTGCTTCCGTTCTGTTCCTACCACTGTCTGAGGGTTGAGTTTTTTTTGGCAAACTGGAGCATCCAGTGATACATGAGAACCACTTCTATTCTTGAAGAGTGATGGTATTTCATGAAAAATACCACCCTGTCCACATATACACCAGAATGAGGCAACGGGACTGCAACATCCAAGATGTGCCACAATTGTACTACAGAACTGGGGGAAAAACAAAGCAAAACAATTTGATCCCCAAATTGAGACCTCTTCTGTAACATTTGCTTTAAAAATAAACAAATCAAAGCACGGTTAGTTTTCTCAGTCTTCCTCTAAAAATCACACAGAATCACAAATTTTAGATGAATTCTGTGATAATCTGGAAATCAGTAGAAACCTGCTGGGGTGGGAGAAGAAGTGAAAACATTCCCCTTCTTACATTTCAGAGTCTAAAGTGAAGTTACCTGCAATAATGCTGAATTGCTGTGCAAACATTTTACACAGTTCTTGTTAAATATACAATTTTGTTGCCTTGAAATGACAGAGAAAACAAGCTATTTTAGCACAGATAGTCTGCCAGTCCTCTGCTTGAGTACTGTCTTTCACTAACAGTAATAAAAAAGGAATGGAAATATGATTTATATCTCCAAAAATTTCCAAGAGACTGCCAAATGTTGTCTTCAAGCACCCTGCTCTTAGGCAGCCACTATAGTGAAAACGTTCCCAACATCTTTCCAATGCAGCAAGCAGGAATAATGTAATACTCTTCCTCCAGATGCATTACATTGTTAAGCACTTAATCTCAAGGACCTTTTTGAAGTTCAGATAGTCCTACTTTATTCATCATCTAGTGTTTAGTTTAAAGTAACAAATGATTGAACTGAAAGTCTTTCAGGAACAAAATTCCTTTTTTCCCCATACATAAACAGAGTTGCAGCCTTTGCATTTTTCGCCATCTGGCCCACAGTGTGAAATGACATTAGTAGCATGTCAGGTTTATTCCCTTTTCAAAGAAAGAAATAAAGAAAGAAAAAGAAAGAAAAAACATAATCCTAATCTATAGTATGAAGAGTATTAAAATGAAACATCTGCCTCACTGAAATGAGTGGATGAACTCTGAAGTCTACAAGCTGCTGGAGTTTGTCAAGTACATGTTTACATTGCTGACTGTTGTAAATTTGCAGGATGATGACAAGAAGTCCACACACTAAAATATCTTATTCAAATGTTTTTAAACATCTGTTTCAAACAGAAAAGGCCAGAACAATAAAGCAGCATAGCGATCACAGGCAGACTGGGGATGCAATAATATTGTAACTTGGGTTACATAATAAAAAGAGGACGGAAACAGAGGCTTGGAACTGCCATTACTGGCTTGTGCTCCAAAGCCAATTGACTGGAATGCTGAGAGGATTGTGCCCGCTTTAGAAGTATGTGACTCCATCCAGAATAAAGACAAAACGTGGTCAAATGACCCTTAAGAAGTTGGCTTTTGCTACAGCACCTGATGTACAAAAGCCAAATAAATTTGGTGCTCCAGAGAACACCTTCAGGAATGAAAGATGTCAGATTTCTCATGAAGCACTTGACCAATGAGATTGTATTGTTTAGCAAATAGACTTTGTCCTTGCTATTGAAAGGTTTTTGCTTTGCAAGACTTCAGATTGAAGCCCTAGAGTATAGTTCTTTTTTCATCACCAGCACCAAACTGAGATGTTGCCATGTACTGAACAGTAATCTTTATTCTCACCCTAAAAAACCAGTGATGATTAATAAAAAGGTGTTAGATTTTTTTGCTTCTCACTTTTTTGAGAGGCAGCCAAGAATGAAACATAATGGTCAGTACTCATTTAAAAAGCAATTTAATAATAAAAATATTATTACTTCTTAATTTTCTTTGTCACATGATATAACATTCTTCTGAAAATCACTGAAGTCCTTTGGACACTGCTGGGACATAAAGCAGGGACAAATCTGTGATTTATATAAGTTCTTATCTCAAGTAAGCAAATTTAAATATTCCACTGTCTTCAAAATATCTTTGAGCTGATGAAGCACAATGCCAGGAAGATAAGCATAGTGATCATGGCAAAATACAGCCATGGCATAACTGTGGCCAGGGCTGTCCATATTATTTACTGTTATCTCAGTTTTGGCACATGTCTGTCAGCAGCTAATAGACAGGTGTGTTGAGGGAGACCAAAAGGAATCAGGATTGCTCCCAGACAGATTATGTAGGGCAAAACTGTTTCTTTTTTGGTTTGGGGGGAAATAGAAGACAATATGAACTAAATTTAATTATACGGATATGAGATGTTCCACTTGCCTGGGAAGTTAGAAAATAGTCCTTGGCCACCTCTATTTCCTAGAATCTTTATGATAATTTATTTCAACTAGCATTATCACAAGCAACAGAATTTTACTGTGTAATTGGTTAATTGCAATGGTGCAACAGTATATTTGCACCACTGCTTTACCACATTATCTTGAGAGGATTAATTCCCAGTGACTTAATTTCATGTGTATGCACCCAGGTTAAGAACATTCACTTGTGTTTGTAAAGGAATGACAATATTACTGACTGCATCAGAACAGAGCAGGGTGAACCATCTACCTACAATCACACAGCAGCACAACCTAAATTAGTGTTGGATATTCAAGGAGAGGAAGCAAGATGAAAGCATGAAAGGGAAGAAGGGTGATTTATAAGCTAATATAAAATAAAGGAAAGACTAAAGCCCCCTCATCCATTGCCCACTATAGGACAGTACGGGTCTTTGTTCTGGAGATATAATTCAAGGCAACAAAGAATGCAGTTAGAGCTTCATAGTTGAGCTCATATTCATCTTTAGCATAGTTACCTGATGGGTTTCAGATAGCTTTTCGTATTATCTTTTTAATATTAGTGCCTGATTTACTGCACTTTCACATTATCTCAGCCTTGTTAAACTATAGTTGGCACTACTGACTTCAGGGTGCTTGCCCTAGAATTCCTTTCAAGGGGAGGATCCCAGTAGCAAGTCTTCCATCAGATATATATGTAAAATACATGATTTTCTCAGAGACTTCGTATGACTTAAACTTTAACAGCTTGGCTATCTCTTTAAATTCCATCTTCAGCTTCTTTGTGCTTGCTCACAGTAGGATCCAAGACTAAGAATTTGACTTCTGTAATATTTCACTTCATCTTCTAGGGTCCCTACAAACCTGGGCTATATCACATAAAGAGAGCATAGAAAAATAACAGCCCATAAAGGGAAGACCAAGTCCTATGAGAGTGGTTTAGATAAGGTATATTTAAAGTAACTTAAATGAAGAAATTACTTACACAAATAATAATAATTGCTTCTGTAAAGAACTGTTTTGTCTAGGAGGTTCTTAAAGTCTCCATAGACTCAATACCATTATCAGTTCTTGTAAATACTTTTTTATGCTGAGGTTGAACAGAGAGGGGGTGGTCATGCATTTTGACAAGGAATTTTGGTGGAAAGCAAGCTAGAATTTGACAGAGATATAGGAATGAATTGTTAATAAAGGTTTTAGGTCCAGCAATCAGTTAGGCAACTTGCATAGAAGAGTCTTTGGCACCATTAAAACCCACTGGTTAGTACTTCCTGAAGTAAAAGACTGCCATTTCCAACACTTCTGGTTAGCTGCCCCAGGCTCAGCTCTTTTTCTGGTGAGACCATTGCTCCTGAGCATGTACTCCCAAGTTAATATGCAAATAAATTTTCTCCATCGAGGTAAAATTTTCTCCATCTCTTCTTTATTAAAGTTTTTAATCTCACTTGAATATAATACCCTCTTGTATCTAATTGTTCATTTATTACGAAAAAGATGGTTCTCACAAACATGTCCTGGATTTTCTGACTTCTTCATTGTCAGTGAGTAGTGTTCCTAATTTAGCCTAGAGTCCAGTTCAGCTAAAAGCACTGGAATGAAATCTTTCAGTCTGAAAATTTAAGAGCTTAAGGGGTATGTGGAGTCCTCATTCACTTAGTAAATCTATTGCTCCAGAAACCACAAAGCTTACACAATTACCAAATGTAGAGGCATGCCTGATGATAGAAGCTTATTTCTTAAAGTTAGAAACAAATAATCATGCCATAGTTAATGATTTAAATGCTGCTTAGGTAAGAAAGAGAAGCTAAATATCCACAAAGAATTTTCATTTTCTTGCTGGTTCTCGCAGCTAAAGTAGTCATATAAAAATAAAGCAGCCTTTACATGCAGAGCACAACTTTCTATCATATGTCTTTTGGGTTCTCAGTTCATCAGACTGAAGTTTGAACAAAAGGTCAGAACAATTCAGAAAGTGTAGAAAATTTGCAATCACAGAATCTTCTGTAGCCATAATTCCAACCAGTGGTAAAATGCTGCCTCATTCTACCTAGGGGTATAGGGATATAATATGGATATGTAAATACACCTTGTGGAGACGTGCATATGTTGTGTGCAGAAAAGGCTTAAGAAAAGGTCATTTGTTGGACGGTATTTATACTGAGGGCAAACTCCACAGGGAAACAAAAAACAATCGACCTCACTAAAAAATGCTTCCAGCACACTGCCTAGGAGAGGGTATTACAAGCCCCCGTGGTGCTGGTAGACTAAACTGCATTTCAGGGAAGGATTTTCTGTGAAGCTGCAGCGATGCTAACAAAGATTTGTCATTCTGAGCACTCAGGAGCTGTGTCAGCTCCACACAAATGCAAGCGTAGCACAAAGCCCACTGGATTCTCTGTTGAAGTCAGTGGAGTTACACAAATACATAATTTATTAAAATCTTTATCTAGACACAAGGTTTCTGTTGTAGTGAGGCTGCCAGAAGCATTGTTAGATTGTCCGCTTCACTCTCTGATAAAGTAAAAGGACCGATCAAGTATATCACATGCATGGGTTCACCTGCTATACTGCATGGCTACAAAAGAACAGAAAAAAAAATTCATGAGAAGATAACGTTGTTTGAGACTTTGCTCTTCCTCTGTGGACAAAAAATTATTCCTCATCAGTGCTAAAATAATTAAACTGATATTTAATGTTAGCACTGTATTTTGTGTATGTGTTCAATAATTGTTGAATACGATTTGAATCACCAGCAGCAAATTTTAACATTTACATTTTTTTGCTGCAAATAAACAGAAAACCTTTTCATATAAAAAAATAGTGGAAGAAGTTGTGAACATCAAGATGAATTAAGTGAAGAAATCTTTCTTTCCTATTCACTGTTTCTGTTGGGAACACGGAAGGCTGAGGAACATGTCTATGAAACTCGAACCCCAGACTGCAATTTAAAATCCACAGACTTCTAATCTACTGAATTTTGCTTGAAAGAAAGCAAGCTGGCAATAAGACAGCCTTTCAAAAGCATGAGTATTTGCAAAGAATTGGAAAAGCTGAGGGTCACTAAGGCTCCTATAAATTCCAGTTTTCTGAATGAACAAGAATTTCATACAACGGGGAAAAAATATTACAAAATACTAATAGCATAGTCAAAAGATTATAATTGTGTTATGGCTAAATATTTGGGCAAATACTTCATTCTATATTTTACTGATCATAGTATCCTTCATCTTGACTTTAACTTGATAAAACTGAGTTATCCTACAGAGCGCTTAATAGTTCCCTCATGGATTCCTGAGGTCTTCTCAATTGCAAAATATTTCATGAAGGGCCAGGCTTTTCTAATCAGGGTGCTTCTGCTTTCCAGTTTATCTTAAAAATGCATTATTGAAAACCTTTTCCTTTCACAGGAATTTTGTCTATTGTTTATATAGGTATCACAGAGAGATATGTTTGATACAAATTGTTTCAGTTAGAAAGAGCTCTGCCAAAGAAAACAGACAGGCAGCTGTTTGCATTGCATATAAAAATTTTGTTAAATATGGCTGCACCTGTGTAAACACAAATTTATTTCCAAGAAGTACCCCTGCAGCTGCAAAAGCTTTCAGACATTGCCAGACAAGTTATTTTTATTAAACCATGTAACATGCTAAATAGCTCTTTCAGTGGTTGTCATGCCTTAAGAACATGTAATATAAAAAATCTTGCCCATTTTTAGGGAAGATATATTTTATTTTTATTTTTCAAATGCTAACAGAGCAACAAGTCCACTTTATAAATTAGTATTATGCTATATTAATATGAAAATTTGAAGCAATACATAGATGCAAATACTTTATGAACACACTGTGTGTGTGTCTGTGTGTGTGTGTGTGTACACATATGTAGAATTTTATACTTTGTTAGTGTCTGATTCAGAGTCTATCAGAGGAGATATAGAGATTTTTATTGCCTGCAGCAGACTAGGAATAAGAGTTAACTTGAAATGCCTGTATCTGGTATTGTATTTTCCATGCTACACCTCCAGATAGATTAAACAAGACCATTTAAAGACTGGAAGATGCCCAGATGTCCCACGGTGGGCAGAGATGGGAGCTGGGGAAGGCACAGGGTCCCTACTTTCTGGCATCCACAAACACACTCCTGCTTCAGCGAGACAGGAGCAGAGAGGTAACAAGCCTTCTGGGTGCCTTGGAAACCCACTTGGACTGTTAGGAACCTGCAACCAAATTAAATGGCCAAAGAAAGCAGCATGTCCACACAGGATGAACTCAAGAGCTTTCTAACTATAAGGCAGAATTTCTTCCCCAGCTCTGGTTACCCTCGAAGACACAAAAACACCTTGCCAAAGTGGGTACAAATGAGTCTCCAGGGACAGTCTGTGTGACCAGGGGACACAGCCCATATTTACGAGTATGCATTCTCCAACCTTTAGTAGCCTCTGGGGTAGGATTAAGAGACACAGTGTGCTTAGGCTCTGGGTTTCCCTGTGCAGATGTGTATTATGTAATTTGTCTGGTGTATTTGCACTCACTCTGAGATCCATTCTGCTCCTGCACCAGACTTGGCTGAAAATACTCGTATCCTTATTTAAATCTATATGTATACACATTCAGTCTATGTGCAACACATCAAGTGGTCTACCTCTTCTTAATAAGTTCACAGATCTCCCACTGACATTTATTTTAGTTATTTATACTAAATCATTTTCAAGGAGAATAGAAGCTCTTTTATATACTCTAGGCTGCATGAATGGCTTCTCTAGAAAGCTGAAATCAATAGTGCTTAGTGATTCAATCAGTGTTAGGTGCAGCACCAATTCAAGGGTTAGGGAACTTCATTGAATGGGCTAATATGGTGCCAACGAACCCATCTGAGCTTTGCTCTCCTTCCTGTCTCTCCAGGGGGATGCAGAGGACAGGGTGCTACGGGTACTGCTTGAGTTACAGGTGTAAGCACAAGTAATGTCCAGTGCTTTAATTTGGAAAGTGATCTAGCCATACATAATTCTTTTTTTTAAGGCATATGTCTGTTAATTAATGTGTAAATGCAAACACACAGAGACATGCATATATAAAAATACTTTTTAAAGACATTTGCCAGTGATGTTTCTCTTGACTGGTGTCTTTCTGCCACCAATTCAAGCACTAGGGAATGGAGCTTCAATAAATGCCACAATACCTTTTCTCAGCAGCCTCAATCTCACAACCCATGATGACCTCAAGGCCAAAGCTAATTGGTAGGTTGGATATCATGGAGCTGCTACAGCAGCATTCAGTGAGAAATGTAAGCATTAGAGCAGGTTCCTATGCTCTTTAACACAAATGCAACATGAATGAGCAGCACTATTATTCATCTTTGCAGAAGGAACCTGCCTGAAATACTGAGAGAAGCAGACTAAGTATAGCAAGCATGTACTGGCTTGACATAAAGCAGCCTGATTTCACATGCTGCTCCAGTTCTGACCAGCAACTCTGGTTGCAGGGGTGATAGTGAGCCTAGCTTGGAGAGGGGGGAAAATGATGCATACTTGTGAAGGAAAGAGAAAAATAGCAAAGCAAGTGTGATAAAAAGGGATCACCGATGTTTGCTTGAGTTCCAAGAGGATGCAATTTCTGTTCTTCACCAGCAAGTTGCCATTGGCTCCCACAAACCTTTGGAGAATGATTTCTTTGAACATGTCTGCAGTGACAAGCACTTGGATCTGCCATGCCAGACCAGGCAACTGCTGGCATGTAGCTTGCACGAGATGCACGACAATAATGTTTATGGAGCCTACAGGAGGCAAAGTTAGAAATCATTTGGCTTTCAGATCATCTCAGGCAAGTCAAAAAGTAGGCACTCCCATAATTTCAAAGACTGTGTCTGTAAGAATAAAGTATTGAAGTCCTGTGATTCTGGAGAATCTTGCTATTAAAGTGAGTTACACATATGCATAAGAATAAGTAAAATATATTGCTCACTACTGAGGAATTTTTTATTACTGTTTCATAATTTCAACAGTTGGTCACAGAAAAGAAACTATGAAACAAGTAATAAGAACAAATTTCAAACAAATAAATGTTGAAATATGGTTATGAATTCAGCCACAATTGAGTAATGGATATATAAAAATGATGAATAACACATTCACAAAACAAAAAACCAAAAAAACCAAAACAAACAAACAAACAAAAAAACCCAAAAAACAAAAAAACCAAAAGAAATCAAAGCACAAGACCAATAGAGGACAGGGGAACAGAGAAAAATGCCATTTTCCAGAGAAACACCCTCCCACATTCACATTTCTTCTGGTGGGGGCAAAATATGAACCTCAGATTGTATGTACAGCTCTCCTACCTTGTAACAGATGAGTTTCATGTAGTAAGTGTCCATCCCAGAATCAGATTGTAAATAAACAAGCAGGTGATTGAATTAAATTGTGTCCAGATCCTGGGACCATGATGAGCAAAGAGTAACTGATTTCTCTGCCATTAGTGTATGTTCTGGAAGTGGTTTACTCCATACCCATGCTGATGCCTATAATTTGTGATGTGTAAACTTGACTTCTGTGAACAGCATATTCTTTATTAGTTTGTACAAGGCTGGTTAGTTGGAAAACAATTCAAAGGAAACAGAAAAATAAAAAAGACAAGGTCAGAATGTCTTCAGTAAGACTGGGAAGTAAGACTTTCACATTCCTAAAGAGGAATCCTAAAAGGCTTGTCCCCACTCACTGGAAAAACATTCTTCTTCGACAATAAGGACATAGTCTTGTGCCAAGTGGACAGTTTCCTCAGTGGAAGGCATGATGGCCTCTGCAATGGAAAAAACATGGCCATCAGTTTTCCTCCTGAGTAGGTAAGGAAACTGATGACAATGATCTTTTTTTTTCATCCAGTCAAGAAAGATCATTTTCCTAACTGTCTGCTGTGTCCAGAATGTTCAAGAGTAATTTTGGTTTCCTTATTCCTGGGAGAAATTGCAGTATGATTACACAGCCAGCACTGTGCAAAGCAATCATGAAATGCATTGTCCATGTGGTAATTCATATTTTATTGAAGAAAGCCCTAAAATATAAAGTGTTGGTTGATTATGGGAAACCAAATCATGCTAGATGTCCATAAGCAATTATAATAAAATATTAAAATAGTTATACAGTCTAGCAAAAAAAGATAAAAAAATATAGAGCCACCTACTTTTGATTTAGCTGCTTCAATTTCCTTTTGTACATTAAAAATGTATATATGAACTGCCATTTCAGTTGCATAGGATATCAAGCCACTTTATTTTTTGAGAAACACCAATCTAAGTACAGTGGACTTGCCAAGTCACAAAGATTTTCCCCCCACTAAGCTGCACATAACTGAGTTATGCTCATGATCCCTCCTTAAATAATAAATTTAGAATCGTTATTAGAGAAAGTGTTGCTGTCTAGCAGGAGATAAACTATGCTGCAGAAGTCTCTCGAAAAAGATAGAAATAAGTCGCTTAATAAAGTCTAAATCATTCCTTAGGTTAGCTAATAGAAGCACCCGTGGTTATAAAATTAATCAGTCTCTGCTATTACGGCAAATTGGTGAAGATTGTATTGACACATCTTCATCTGCATGTCTCATCAGAGGTGTCCGTGCCATTTAGCTACAAAACCCTGGAGGCTTTGCTCTGCACAGAATCTTATAATACTTCAATTAAGGGACACCAAGCTGCCAGCCAGACAGCAGAGCATTTATTTCTTGATGACTCCTTAAGTTGTGCCACAGGCCTATCATTAAGAGAATATTTTTCACAGCATGTTGCAAAGATCCTCATGCCATTAAAAGGAATTGAAAAAGCATCAATTTGTTGTTTCCACCTAACACAGATATTTTTCATTGCTGGAACAGCCATTAAAAACAATCTGTTTTATCGCATCTTGAAAAGATCACAGGAAGTACACATTGTGATTTATTTTAAGTGTGAGATTAGTATTAAAGGTATAGAAAATCTGAAGTATTTGGAATATATACTTAAGCAAACAAAGCATTAAATGTGCTTTCTTAAAAACTTTGCTGAAAAATTCTTTGTCATGATTTCATATGAGACCTTCAGAGATTCTTAAATGACCTTGAGGGGATGTTTGCTTTTTGAGAGAGAATAAGATTCTTTAGGCCATGTGACATTCAGAACTAACGAACAATACCATAAAATGAATACAAAACTGAAAAGTGAATTTTTGTCCTTATATGCCTCCTATGACTGTGACCTTTCCTCAGTGTGGGTTAATACAGCCTGTAGGCCAAGGCACCAGGAAGCTTTGCATAGAATA